>PVIC010031482.1:0-14711 GCA_004025085.1 Thryonomys swinderianus | reverse complement strand
CATGTCACTTCTCACTACCTATTTTAGACACATATTCCTGGCCTAAAATTCAAAAATAATTCACTAAAAGGCATGAATATGATTCTCTACAATAATTCAAACAAATACAATATACATTTCACAAAGCACACAAGCAAAAATTTCAGCATTTTCAGTAATTAATGGTCCATAATTTCTTTCAAAAGAGGCCACTTTCCAGATGCAATCATTAACTCATTGCTTTTCTTTTCCCTTCACTGCAACTGACTTACTTTTTTCTTTTGTGAAAAAATAAGACAAATTTTCATAACCAAATAATAAGAGAATAACAATAGTTATGACATTGTGCCAATGTGGTTAATCAGTACAAGACATAAATCAAAAAGATTCTTACTCTTTAACAAAGTTCTGAAGCTGTGCCTTAATTGACCTCTGAGTTTGGTCAAACAGGATCTAAAATATAAAATTGAGTGATTAGGAAAGTAAACACAGAGAATCATTCTTTTTTTGTCTCAGAAATAAACTTGCTTCTATTCACAGAGGAAAATGAATGTTTTAATATTTAAATAGATTGCTGAAACAGTAAAGCAACCTATATCCTTAATTCTAATTTAGGCTTTGGAAAAGAACTTAAAAGAGTAATACAAATTGCACTCCATCTACTGCAGATGTATCTTTTTCCAATAGATGGAAGCACCCCACATAAAAACCACCCAGAACGCTTGATAGCTTAGGCGGAGGTTTCTAATTTGAGAAACTGTGGGACTTAAACATTGCATATTCTGACTTCCTTTAAGTTAAAGGATAGTTAAGGTTAGCGACAAGAATAAAATATTGTTCCTCAGAATAATATTTTGCTCTACTTAAGTGATCTCTCACATTTAACACTGATAGCTCTACATAAAGTCAATTTCATAGGACTTATCACTGGAATTCCAAGTACTATCTTAATTTACAAATTACTTCATTTAAAGTTTGTAAAAGAAATGAATGGGAACAAAAATAATATTCAAACAACAAAAACCTTGTGTCCTAATTAGAAAGAGGACCATACTGAGCACAGTAATGTATACCTGTAATGCCAGCTATTCAGAAGACTGAGGCAGAAGGATGGAAAGCTTGAGCCCAGCCTGGGCAACTTGTAAGACCCGGTCTCAAAATAAATGAAAAGACCTGGTATGTAGCTCAGCAAGAGTATTTATTTGCCTCCCATCAATGAGGTGCTGGGTTCAACCTCAAGGGGTACAGAGAAGAAGGGATGGGAGAGTGCATCTGATCACTCAGGGAGAACTGAAGAAACAGAATCTATACTTAAACATTGCATGATGATAAAACTACACTATCAACCCCTCTCTTTGGCATTTTGTCCAAGATGTAGTGGAGGAATAAGTAATGATGGGTAAAGAAAAAAATGTGATAGTAATTAAAAAAATGGAACCAAAGCTTATGCATTTAGAGGGTAGGGGATTGTGGAGTGGATAGGGGAATGGGGTAAAAATAAGAATTAAATTGTGTCATATACTGGTACAAATTCCCAATATTGATTGTGATCATGACGTGTATGTACAATGTATCAATAAAGATAAAAATAAACTAAAAAAAAAAAAACCCTGGGGTTCATACAAGCAGCTGCATGCAAATGTTTATAGCAGTTTTTGGAAACAAAACAAATATCCTTAATCATGGAATGGGGAGGCAAATATGGCACATGCAGACAATGGAACACTACTCAATAATAAAAAGTAACAATTACTAATAGATATAACGGGTGAATCTAAGTGCATGTTGTTAGATAAAATATGTCATATTCAAAAGGCAACAAGCTGTACATGTATGACATTTAGGAAAAGGCAAAACAAGAAGCACAGAAAACACATCAGCAATCTCCAGTGTCAGGAAGAAGAGTAAATGAAGGAAGGTGAAGAAAGGCAACGTGAGTGTCCTGGGACTTGGTGCAACTGCTGAACATCATGACTGTGGAGATTTGAACACATGTATTTGTCAAAACCTCCAAAGTGATGCATCACAAGAAGTCAATTTCATTACATTTAAATTTTAAAATAAAACTATTAAGAACAAGAGTATAAATTAGAATCAATACAGTTTTAACAAATGAAGAAGAAACAAACATGATTACTTTAATAGAGTGAAAGAACAGCTATAGAAATACAAACCCCTTAGCAGGGCCTGGTGGTGCATCCCTGTAATCTCAGCACTCTAGAGGGCTAAGGAAGGAGGATCACAAGGGAGGCTGGCCTATATAACTTAGCAAGACTATGTCAAAACAGCTGAGGGTGTGAGTGTCCCAGTTTCCATTACCAGAGGGTGGGTGACTTGGGGGTCAAGAAGGAGAAGGTGTAAAGAAGAAAAAGGAATGGGGGGGGAGAGAAAGGATGGAAATATAAAGCCCATGAAAAGACTTATGCTTCTCTGAAATACTAACCCAACATTTATGAAAACTGACCACATTACAGGGCATAAAGCAAGGGTATGGCACCCTATAGAACACACTCTTTAAGCTCAGTGATATTAAGTTATACTACAAAACTTCTTTTGGGGAGGTGTTTATTCTGTTGCTGCAGTGTAGTGATATTACTACTCCTGGGGGTGGGGGAGTGATCCACCACTACAAAGTATTCAGAAAATGGCTACTGACATGGATGGATCTCAAAAATTTTGTTCCAAGTGAAGGAAGTCCATCAGTCTGCCTCAGCTTTCCAAGTGCAACAATTACAGAAATGAACCACTACACACAGCTCTTAGCATAATATATATAATATATATGGGGGGGTGTTGTTCTGGCGATCAAACTCAGGACTTGAACTTGCAAGGCAGGAGCAGAGCCACTGACCTAAATCTCCGGCCCAGCCTATATATTTTTAGTATCTTCAACAGAGTACAAGTATGTTATAAATTCAAACAAACTGTGTAAAAGATTTGTCCACTACTTGCCAATTTCAAGTCATCCAGCTAGCTATCAGCTCTTTATTTTTCTGTACTGAAGTGCTGCACAAAACTGTCTCAATCAGCTACTACCCCAACACAATTCCCAAATCACTATACCTTGCTAAGAGAGAATTCAGTGTTTCTTTTCATATGCTATAAGTAAACAGCTATAACAGCTACCAACAGAAATGTAGCAGACATCTCCTGCCCAAAATTAGCAAACTTGTTAATTGCAACCCAGTCTCAGAACCCTCTGATCTCTCCAAGCAAGACAAGCAGTACTTTCCCCCATTATATCCCTGTTTGCATATCAGCTATCCCTGCCTACATTGACCTATTCCTGCCTGCATATCAGCCATCACCAGATGCTTCCAGACTTACACTGTGCCACTAGATGTCTTCAAAGCAGCTTTCCTACCTTCCCAGGTTTGTAGTCAATAAAACACTATTGGTGCCCTTGGTGCCCCTTATCTTTGGTGACCAGAGCAGCAGTGATCAGCCTATGACATTCCATTCTCTCTAAGTTTTGTTTCAGTTTTTATTTTTGTTTAGTTTTGTGTTGTAGTGCATTACAAGAAACCACGACCCACTGCAGAGATCTCTGGTAATGTCTCCATTTCTGTTCCCTGTGCATAAAAGCTAAGGTTCACTTTCATTTCTGAAAATTAACAGTAGCACTCCTTGCAACACATGTATGAAAAAAACCAGATGTCATATTACCCATCTCCTAATTATAAGAGGACTTTACTAAAGTGCAGAGACTAATACATGACTCATACAGCTTACATTTAAGTTACTCCCATTCTTATCTGGATCCAGTTACAGCAACATTCTCTCTGCTGTTCAGGAAAGGATCAAAGTCTGGAACATATTCTGCAGACAGTATATCACCTGATCCAGGAAGTTCAAGAGGAAAAGAGGCCAAATATCCAGGGATAACATTCACCCTGTTTCCAGTTCTTACTACTTATTGAGGGGCTACTGACTCAAACTTCATAGATTAAAGCCTTGATAGTCGATCTAAATATTATTCAGCTCCAGTGGCACTCGTCTGATAATTCCACATGAGTGGCTAGGGATTTAGCTCAGTGGTTCCAGCACATGCCTCATAAGCACAAGGTCCCGAGCTGATCCCTAGTACAAAAAACACAAAAGTACAGTGTAATTCCACATGATCTAATTACTCCTGTCCCTTCCAGAATCTATAGAAAGTTGTAGATTATGGCTTCTGACCCTTTGGATCCACTACCAGCTTAGGTTAACCTCACCAAGCCTGTACAGAAATAGATAATATTCAAAAGGAATGTGGTAGGGGAAAGAATAAATATGATTTGAAAAGAAAAACAAAGCACATGTATATAGGGAGTGGGGGTTGTTGGGTGAGTAGTTATGGGTAAAATGAGAATTAACTCATGTCATATACTGGTACAAATTCCCCAATGTTGAGTGTGATTGTGAGCTGTATATAAAATGTACCAATAAAGAACTCAATTAAAAAAATTTTAGAGGATAAAAGATTCCAAAGACTGAAAAGAAGTTCAGCCATTTCCAGCTATTCTAGTCACCCTAGCAGAGATATGTGAGCTCCTCCAGCCAAAGACAAGCTACCCAGCCAACACCAACTGAAGTAGAGGCAAATTAGCACCTTCAGGCCCTGCTCAAGTGATAGTGCCTGTTTTAACACATTCCTGCTGGTTTGAACCACCCACCAGTGGCAACAGTGATAGTCATGTACACAATAGGCTTGCAATGTACTACCATAGGTAGTTCAGTAACAAGACATACATTATAGCCCTGTCATGAATGCGTTGTCACTAGGTTTTACAGTGGTTGTTAAAGGGTCTGAAGATGTTGACAATCATACAGAAGATACTGTTTACAAGATTTATAGTCATGTTAAAAGTCATAAGCCATTTCATACAATTCAGAAGTTTACAGCTGCTGAAATTATATTTTTTATATTATTTATACTGACTTTTGCTAACTTCCTAAATTTAGCATGCATGCATGCATGCATTCATTCATTCATTTATTGAGACAGGGTCTTGCTTTATAGTTCAGGCTGGCCCTGAGCTCACTATGTAACTTAGGCTAGCCTCAAACTCACAAAAATCCTCCTGCCTCTGGCTCTCGAGTGCTAAGATTACAGGCATGAGCCACCATGCCTAGCAATGTGGTGTGTGGTACTGATTGGTGGGATTACGGGCATGAGCCACCACGCCCGGCGTCATGGTATGTGGTGCCAGGGCTCAAATTTGGGACCTTGAACTTGCAAGGCAGAACCACTGAACTAAATCCCCAGCCCTACATGTAGTAATCATTACTTTGGCAAAACTACTTACCACTTACTCATGTATATCCATTTTAATTATCAAAACATATTTAAATTATTTTAGTCACAATTTGTCTATTATCACTTCTTATTTTTCAGTTTTTCTACTCAAAAGTATTCATTGCTAACTCCTAAGCATCATCACTATTTGGTATTGTGTATTCCTAACAGAATATAATCAATTTTGTTACTTTCTAATTTTTATATTTATTCATTATTGGCTTTTGATGTTCATTAGTCAAACTGACAAGTTTCATTTTTTCAATGTATTTTTAAAATTTTATTTCTGAAGATGAAATTATCTTTTGTAGTAAGGCCTTTATATTCAAAAATGTTTTTAAGCCAGGTGTGGTGGCTCACGCCTGTAATCCCAGCACTCGGGAGGCAGAGACAGGAGGATTGCTGAGTTCGAGGTGGCTTGCCTGGGCACCATAGTGAGCTCAGGGCCAGCCTGAACTACAAAAGCGAGACCCTGTCTCAAAAGCAAAAAAAAAAAGAAGAATTTATTTGGTCAGCAAAGAAAATATCTCAGAGGCACAGTGCCATGTTAACTAGCATGCATAAGGTCCTGAAGTCTATCCCCAGCAATAAGAGAAAAGGAAAGAAGAAAAGTGTATCTTCAGCAACACTGAAGATCAAGTAATATACTATGTATCAGTTCACAAAGGGCCTCAAAAGTTTCCACATAGATGTAAAAAGGGAGCCTGTAGATAGTAACCCCAATTAAATATTATCAAAATGATAAATGAATTTAAATAAAGCATTCAAAACACTTAAGTTTCATTTGTGAACCTTGTTTTTCTTAATAAAGAAATAGTATTAGACCATCGAAGTACACTAAGAATTTTACTGAAGTTTGTGAGTTACAAGAATTCAAAATGCTTAGAAATTTTCAGCTTGGGTATTCATATAACACTAGTTATTACCTTTAAAAGATGGCTTACTTAAGTGACATTCTGTAATCCAATGCACCTATCTCAAGCAGCCCCTGAAACTTTTGACAGCATATACTGACAAATTCTGTGGGTTCAAAGTGTTGGAAACATGGGGCTGAAAATGACTCACTAATGACTCAGTGCTATCATCTGAATCTAAAAGAATTAAAAGTATACAATAAAAGAAAAAAGTTTCATCTTTATTGCAAATTTTTTCAATTTTATCAGAGAAAATACAGGCATTATTTGAAGAGGAAACGAAATGCAGTTCCACTTAAGGAATGATGTGTCCATCTGAAGTACAATTTAAAGATATGGAATAATTAAAATTGTAATTACATGTAAGAAAGGAGCTCCTGTCAATAGAGAGAAAGGGAAATAAATACCCTCGGCCTTTCACTTATACGCCTGGGTAAGCAAAGTCACCTATCAATGACAAGCACCAAGAATTGAAAGTTGCCTGGGCAACTCAAACCCTATCTCTAAATAATAATAAGAATGATGATGACAATAATAACAATAATAAATGATTTAGAGCATAACTAATGCTAAGATGTTTTCATAGCATGCACAAAGCCCTGGAGTCAATTCCCAGTAGAGAGGGTTTAAAAAAAAAAAGACTGAACAACCTATCCCCAATAGACACTCAATCTTTATCTAGCTAACATCCCAAATAGATCTATTATTTTCAAATATTTATTTAGGCTCACAAAGTTATTAAAAAATGAATATCCCACATATTCTCCAAATATATGCCATGCTTTCATCCTAACATGAACTGGTACACCACAACTCAACTGTGAGGGGCTCTGCTAGAGGATGTAGAGTGGATTCCACTGTTTGTTACCTTTTAGAAAGCAGTTTTTCTTAGTTTCCTATATCCTAAAATGCTATGTAATTAAGATTCCACTATAGAGAAAACTTTTTAAAAAAGCATTTTATATAACTAAGTTTTACCCACATTTTAACAAACGGTTCTGAGGTCATATTACATCTAATAATAAATAATGCTTAACAGTATTAAAATGTTTTGGTTTTGTGTGTGTGTGTGTGAGACTGAGAGAGAGAGAGAGAAAGAGAGAGAGAGAGTGTTTCACTTTGTAGTTCAGGCTGACCCTGAGCTCACTACGTAACCTAGGCAAGCCTTGGACTCAGCAATCCCCCAGCCTCTGCCTCCCAAGTGCTGGAATTACAGGCGTGAGCCACCAAACCCAGCATTGCGGTATGTGGTACTGATTGCTGCTGGGCCTGAGTCACCACGCCCAATATTGTCTTATGTGGTTACCAGGGATCAAACCAGGGACCTTGTGCTTTCTAGGCAGACACTGGAACCACTGAGTTAAATCTCTGGCCCTAAAATGTTTTATAATTAAATCCCATCTGATAAATTCCCTTCTGGAGAAGGAATGTAAAACCTAGAATAAATGATTCCTATAAGATTAGAATTATGTAATGACTAAGAATATAACAGCGAACAAAGTTGTCAGCCCTATTCAGTGCTCTAGGACAACTCAATATAAAAATAAAAGTTCTGGTTAAGTTTCACATATAAGGTAGGAGAGAGCAAAAAGGCCAGATAAGACAGCATATTAGCTAACAAAGGAATAATATTAAAAGAAAGAAAACAAAGGATTCACAATTTCATTGGTATATCTATTGGTAGGTACACAGGAATAAAACTAGTAAGGCTCTGGACACCTGGAGATGGTATGGCTGAAATATGGTGTTTAAGTTTTATTCCTGTAGAGGCAGGAGGATTGCTGAGTTTGAGGTTTGCCTGGACTACATAGTGAACTCAGGGACAGCCTGAACTACAAAGCGAGACCCTGTCTCAAAAAAAAACAAAAACAAAAACAAACAAACAAAAAAACACGCAACAACAAGTAATTAAAGACCAGCAAAATCCCTATGATTACTGCCTGAAAAAGAATACAGAAGATCAAAGAACTACAAGCAGGAACCTAATCACTCTGGAGTTGGTGGGCCCTGGGTAGGGTATAGTATAATCTGGGTGGAACAGGGGACTACTGCAGCTTATATACTTATACAAGTATACTTTTAAAAGTTCAAGCTAGCTGCTGCATCCATAACTTATTGCAGAAGGGCAAGAAGGGAGGCAGAGACACAGCTGGAAGGCTATGCTAGAGACTAAGGAAGAGCTGGCAGTGGTTTAGCCTTAGAAGTGGCAGAGAAACTATCAATAGGTTGGTTTAGGGAATTCAGTCACAGAAATTTTACAGACAAAAACTAAGCTGGTAATAATTCCCTGCTTTTTTTTCCCCAGAATTATGGCCATTATAGTTAGGATGGTGGCTACCTGAGGGCTCTCATCTCTAGCCCCTCCTACAGTCTCCTCTTCTACACTATCAGGGTTGGAAACTATAAAGCGTATTTCCCAGCCCTCCTTCTCCCCAGTGCTTGAAAAAAATAAAGGCGAAATAGAAATATTGCAAAGGTAATATATTCTGAAGAAAAAATTTTGCCTATTATGTTAATTTAAAATCAGTAATTATAACAAAAGTAATTGCCTTAAAGAATAAATTTGAATCATTTATACTTAAATGGATATACATTCAGGACATAATTTCACAAGTGAAATAAATAGGTCACAGATTTGTAAATATCCCATCTTTTACCTGGTATGAGAAACTGAAGATATAAATGAGCTCTAGAATGTATGACGGATACTGTGAAATAGAAAATATTCAAAGGGAAACTGGGTCAAGGAGTGAGTAACAAGGGGAAGGAAAAACTGCAATGGTAATTTAAAAAAGGAAACAAAGCTTATATATATAGGGGGCGGGGTTTGTGGAGTAGATAGGGGAATACGAAAAAATGAGAATTAAATTGTGTCATATACTGGTACAAATTTTCAGTATTGAGTGTGATCAGGATGTATGTATATAATGTACCAGTAAAGATTAAAAAAAAAAAGTAATTCTTAGTGTATTACATTTTAAGATGTTTAAATGTAAAGAATCATTTAAGGGCCAGAGATTTAGCTCAGTGGTTCCATCACCTGCCTAGCAAGAGCAAGGTCCTGAGTTGGATCCCCAGTAATCACATACAACAACATTGGGCATGGTGACTCACACCCACCGGCAATCAGTACTACATACCACAGTGCTGGGCATGGTGGCTCATGCCTGTAATCCCAGCACTCGGGAGGCAGAGGCAGGAGGATTGCTGAGTTCTAGGCTTGCCTGGGCTACATAGTGAGCTCAGGGCTAGCCTGAATTACAAAGCGAGACTCTATCTCAAAAAAAAAGAAGCATCATTTAATTTCAAGAAAAATCAAATGTAATAATTTCAGAGGAATTCAAAGGCCTCTAAATTCAGTAAAAGACAAAAAGAAAACTAGAAAGGTCAAACAGGTCTAAAATATTGAAACTAAAACTATAAAAGACAGGAATAAAGTTTCATAGTTTTGGATTTAGACATGGATTTTCTTAGATATGACAGTAAAAGCTCAAGCAACCAAATGAAAATTAAAAAAACAGAAAAAAACAGGACTTTAGGGCCGGAGGGTTAGCTCAGTGGTTCCGGCGCCTGCCTCGCAAGCACAAGGTCCTGAGTTCGATTCCCGGTATCCACATACAATGCTGGGCGTGGAGACACACCCACCAATAATCAACGCCGCATACAATGCCGGATGTGGTGGCTCACGTCTGTAATCCCAGCACTCGGGAGGCAGAGACAAGAGGATTGCTGAGTTCAAGGTGGCTTGCCTGGGCACCATAGTGAGCTCAGGGCCAGCCTGAACTACAAAGCAAGGCCCTGTCTCAAAAGCAAAAAAAAAAAAAAAACAGGACTTTAGAGCTGATCAAAATTTAAAGCTTCTGTGTATCAAAGAATATAATCACAAAAATGAGTAAGAAGGATTGATGTAGTACTGTGATGGTATAGAACGTGCTTAGCAAAAGGGGAGAAAAACCTATAAAATCAGAGAATGAAAGGAAATACTTGAATATTGTACAAAGATAAAAGTCTAATATTCAGAAGTTTATAAAGAACTCTACAAATACAACTTAACAATAAAAATTTTAAAACAAAAATCTATGGGCCGGAGATTTAGCTCAGTGGTTCCAGCGCCTGCCTTGCAAGTGCAAGGCCCTGAGTTCGATCCCAGTAACCACACACAATGCTGGGCGTGGTGACTCATGCCCACCAGCCATCAATACCACATACCACAGTGCTGGGCATGGTGGCTCACGCCTGTAATCCCAACACTCGGGAGACAGAGGCAGGAGGGCTGCTGAGTTCCAGGCTTGCCTGGGCTACATAGTGAGTTCAGGGCCAGCCTGAACTACAAAGCAGGACTCTGTCTCAAAAAAAAAAAAAAAAAAACATAAACATCCAATAGGCAACAATGGCAATAATGGCAGAAAATACATAAATATCCAATAAACACATGAAAATACTCAATTGCATTAGTCATTAGGGAAATCCAAATGTGATACTTCCTCTTTCCCTGCAAGATGGCTATAAATTTTTAAAAAGGAAAATACTTTGACAGTTTTTCAGAAAAGTAAACAGAATTGTTACATGATTCAGCAATCCCACCTAAGTTACACTCAAGAGTACTGAAAATAGGCACTTAAATTGGTACAACTAAAATCTAAACTACAATTAAAATAAATATCATCGGGGCCAGAGGGTTAGCTCAGCGGTTCCAGCACCTGCCTCGCAAGCGCAAGGTCCTGAGTTCGATCCCCAGTGACCACATACAATGTTGGGCATGGAGACTCACGCCCACCAGCAATCAATACCACATACCACAGTGCCGGGCGTGGTGGCTCCCACCTGTAATCCCAGCACTGGGGAGGCAGAGACAGGAGGATTGCTGAGTTCAAGGCTTGCCTGGGCTACATAGTGAGCTCAGAGCCAGCCTGAACTACAAAGCGAGACCCTGTCTCAAAAAAAAAAAAAAAAATCATCATATGATTTCATCTTTAATATACTGATAAACAAAAATCTAATTAAGAATGAAAGGTTAGAAGTTTATAAAAAATGTAAATAATGATATTCACAGATAGCTATTCATTGCTTTAAAATTTATTATATGACAGGCATATTAGTTGAGCTTTTAAAAAATATCAGAAATATTTAAATTATAAGCTACTGTATTTCCAGTAAACTTTTAGAAATTTAGTAAGGTGGGCCAGGGTTTTAGCTCAGTGGTGCCATACCTGCCTTGCAAGCATAATGTCATGAGTTTGTTTCCAGTATCAAAACAAAAAAGAAACATTAAGGAATTTTGTTATGTTCTAGAAGTACTAGCTATCCTTCACTCTTGTGAGGTAAATCCCCTCAAAACTTAAACACATATATAAGTTGATATTGGCAACTGATTTGGTAAAAGGGATATATCTGTAGATACATTAAAAGAAACATCTAAATTTAAAATGACTTTTATTTATTTTTAAGTGCTTCAAAATCAGCAAAGTAATAATTTAAAGAAAACAAGTTGAATCAGTATCTACTTCATAGATATTAAATTCACTAAATTACACTGGAAAATAAAACACAGAGTACATATAGATTCACTCAACCAAAAGACTGTTAACCAATCAGTCATTAAACTCAATGTAATCATTTCATAAAATACTGCCCCCTCAAGAAAGGGACTAAAATACTACCATGATCATAGTATAACACCTACTTACTAACACTTACTGTGTGAAAATTTATCATTTCCTGGAGGCTGTCGGAAAACTTGGTCAAACTTGTCTATGAAAAAGAAACCAAAAGAAAAATCAAGTCATTTAAGAGCCAGTGAAATAGGTCACAAAAATGTTAACATTTCTGACAGAAAGAACAAGGTATAATGTAAGAATAACATTTACTACCTAAGACAACCCCACTAGCTTAGGGTATGGTCAGCAGTCCAGGGACCTTGATCTCCCCAGGAAGGCCCTTGGGCAGATACTGCAGCTCCCTAGCAACAGAGAATTTAGTGAACTGGCCAAACACTGTGAGGCAGTGTTAGGAAAGTGAGGCTAAACATGCACAGTGCAAGTCAACTTTTAATGCTACTATCCTTAAAATCACAATTACTAACAGCACCAACTGGCCAGTTTTTCTCCATTAAGTATCCCTGTAACTATTACTAAAATAAATGGTTACATAATCTTTAATGTCTTTTGCATGTATCATTTTAACTAATTTTAATAATACTAACCTCAACTACAGCATCATTACTAGAATACTGTGCTAGGTCTCGAATTCCATTCATGAACTGTTTATTTGCCACACAAAAGGCTTTTCCAGTGTCAATCATCGCAATACAAAGCTTCACAAGCTGAAAAAGAAAAGAAATGACATCAGACTAAAAATAATTTTACAGATTAGGTGACCAAATTTTGTCAGTAAACACACAATTTAACTTAAATAAATTATTCATCAATAAATCCAAAAGAGACTAGTTGAATTGAAAATTCTCTTTTTCCTTCAGCTTATAAGATAAATTAATTCATAGAAGAGTTGTACAAAAAAAAGTTGACCTTTGTAGAACTCAAAGGTTCTCTGATAAAATAACAAAAGGTAACCTTACTCATTCAAATTCAATCCCATAAATTAAATCCATCAAGATTTATTAAGAAACTTCCAGGGCCAGAGATTTAGCTCAGTGGTTCCAGTATCTGCCTCGCAAGCATAAGGCCCAGAGTCTGATCGCAGTAACTACATACAATGCTGGGCGTGGTGACTCACGCCCACCAGCCATCAAAACCACATACCACAGTGCCAGGCGTGGTGGCTCATGCCTGTAATCCCAGCACTCGGGAGGCAGAGGCAGGAGGATTGCTGAGTTGAGGCTTTCCTGGGCTACATAGTGAGCTCAGGGCCAGCCTGAACTTCAAAGCGAGACCCTGTCTCAAAAAAAAAAAAAAAGAAACTTCCAGAAGAAAGAAAGGGGTAAGCAAGCAGTATGATAAAAAGATTTATTTTATTTCAACTGTGGTATATTGGAGGAAAGATAAGCAAACTGTTATGTCAGCTATGCTGATCATTTGGTATTGTTCTATCAAAGCAAATGTCTGAATTGATCCACCACTACAAAAAATATTTATCCGGGTTGGATATCTAGCCCAGTGGTTTGGGCACCTGCCTTGCAAGCAAAAGGGCCCTGGTTCGATCCGGGTAACCACATACAATAATACCGGGTGTGGGTGCAGTGACTCACGCCCACCAGCAATCACTACCACATACCACAATGCCAGGCTTGATGGCTCAGGCCTGTAATCCCAGCACTTGGGAGGCAGAGGCAGGAGGATTGCTGAGTTGTAGGTTTGCCTGGGTTACATAGTGAGCCCAGGGCCAGCCTGAAGTACAAAGCAAGAGACACTCTGTTTCAAATATATACATATTTATCCAATATCAACTGTTCTTCACACTGAACTTTCTTTTCATCTCCCTTGCCTTTCATCCTCCTCTTCTCCCTCCCTTTCTCTTTCTTTTCCTCCTTCTTTCTTGCATTCAGAAACATTTTCTTTAAAAGAAATCTTGAGTGAATATTAAATATTTTTAAGTGGATGATGAAAGATACTGAAGAGAGGAAAGGAAGAACATCAAGAATATAACACACAAAGAAAAACTACTAAAGGATCTCAAGAGTATTTAATACTCTTGTTCTAGGTTGCAGAGGAAGACAAGTAAAAAATATAATCTCTATTCTCATGGAGTTCTAATTCTAACCAGTAGACAAATTCCACAGTGCACAAGCAAGTGCTGTGACCAAATCATGCATAAGCAAATCAAAGAACAACTAACCCAGACTGCAGAGATCAAGTAAGGCTCCTGGAAAACGCAGTTTAGCCTATTGCTAAATCTGTAAAAGATCTAAGATAAATAAGCAGATTGTACAAGTATTAGGTACAGTCTTAATATATAGCCTACCTCTCCCTCAAGCACTTGAGATCAAAGCCCCGAATTCCCCATGTCAGGCAAGTGCTTACCACACAGCAACACATTCATCCCCCCTTCTGATATATTAATCTGCATCAAATACAGAAGATAAAATGTCCAGCATTTCCCAAAAATATTTGCCCATGGAATACTCTTTAGAGGAATAATTCCCAAAGGACTAATGTTCCACAAAACCCAATATAAGAAATGCTGGCAGAGACAAGTCTTTAAAATAGTTTTTGCTTCTTACAAAACAACATAAGATACCTTACCAGAAAAAATTGATTCTAAACTTCATAAGAGTAACCAACATATAAGAAAACAATTTTCTTGGAGAAAATAATGTGAGAGCACTAGCTTTACACATTAAAGTATATGACAGTGGGGCCGGAGGGTTAGCTCAGTGGTTCCGGCCCCTGCCTTGCAAGCGCAAGGACCTGAGTTCGATCCCCGGTTACCACATATAATGCTGGGCATGGTGGCTCACGCCTGTAATCCCAGCACTCGGGAGGCAGAGACAGGAGGATTGCTGAGTTCGCGGCGGCTTACCTGGGCACCATAGTGAGCTCAGGGCCAGCCTGAACTACAAAGTGAGACCCTGTCTCCAAAAAAGC
>PVIC010031481.1:0-21305 GCA_004025085.1 Thryonomys swinderianus | reverse complement strand
TTTTTTTTTTTTTTTTTGCTTTTTGGAGACAGGGTCTTGCTTTGTAGTTCAGGCTGGCCCTGAGCTCACTATGGTGCCCAGGCAAGCCACCGCGAACTCAGCAATCCTCCTGTCTCTGCCTCCCGAGTGCTGGGATTACAGGCGTGAGCCACCACGCCCAGCATTATATGTGGTAACCGGGGATCGAACTCAGGTCCTTGCACTTGCGAGGCAGGCGCCGGAACCACTGAGCTAACCCTCCGGCCCGATATCTTGATTCTTATTTTTCCCATCCCCCTGCCCTCCCTACAACTCTCCAACCCCCATGTATACATTAGCTTTGTTTCTGTTTTTCCCTTTTCGCCACCAAATTTTTTCTTTCTATTTTTTGCTTTGGCCTGTCCCTCTCTCCAGTTCCCCTTTCCCTTCTTTCTTCCTATTTCACAATACTTTATCATACATTCTGGACCTCATTTACACCTTCAGCTTCTCACACCAAAGAAATGACCAAGTATTAACACATATGTATCCTATTTATTTTACTTATGTTTTTTAATACATTTTATGTACCAGGGCATATAAAAGTACTGACCAAACATTACCTACTGTAATTATAATTTTATTATAATAGTCACTCTATTAATAATTTAACTTATGAATAAATCTAGAACTTATTGCTAAGTACATCTGTGCTCAGAAAGTTTTCTTGAAAAAAAAATGATAGGAATCACTGAAAAGGGGGTGAGAAAATATCTATAATGCTGCAATAAAGTTGTTTGACACTTCAAAGATCAATTTAAAACACAGCCACATCTTGCTACAGATCTCACCTTCTTAAAATACCACCTCAAGTTGATAAACCACCATTACATAAATTCCAATGGACCTGATTTACCCTTAAAATCTGCTATGATTCAGTGCCGCAAGTGTGAGAACCAAATGGGATTATTTCAAGCATGAACAAAAACATTAAGCTATCAGAGGTAAATGCAGCCAAGATGGATTTGGAAATGTAGGAAAATCAAAACAATTTTAAAGACAAGAATAAAATTTTTAAACCATTATTCAGCTTGCTACTATAATATTTTAAAATACCAGAACTAGCAATGTTCATGACCTTTCCTAATGTGTTAATGAGTAGGCATTTTCTTGCATATGAAAACTGAAATATAACCTTATAACTATGAAATGTAAGCAAGACACATATCTTCTGAAAAGAAGAACTATTTCAGCTAAGTGGAGTGTCGATCCAAATTCCAGCTAACTTTCCTGTGAGCTGGAAATGTAGGCCTGGTACTTTCACAAAGACCTTTTAAGCTAGCATTCCTGTAAATTTCATAAACAATTTGCAAAAGATAAGAAATACACAGCCAACAGAGAAATTTAACATGGTGAAAAGATGAAAAGACAAGGTAATGATTATATTTAACAAACCATAAGTAATATCTGTTATACTACATGTTTCAAAGTTACTGACTTGAAGTTCACTTATTTGAAATTAGAGATGGTAAGTCTTAGTTTGTGTGCCCGACATCCCTTTTTATTTTGCATATATATTTTATTGGTATATATTTGTATATATGTATTGGTATATATTTTATTGGTATATATTTGTAGTAAATAGTAATTATAATCAGTTTGAGGAAGTGATACATACACATATGACACTGTAGCCATTTTTACTTCCACTTCCTACACTCCTCCCTCTCAGCCCTAGGTCCCCTTCCCACTGCCATAAAGTCTACCATCAATTTTTAAAAGAGAAGGTCACTCAGTAAATTCATAGGATGGAAACATTTGCAGAAAACGTAACTTAGCCTATTACATGGGAAAAGCTATTTAGAAGAAATGTAAGCATGCCGTCTTCCACATAAACAAGTGTGAACATCACATAAAATTAATTATGATTCCTATTTTAGGTACCCATTGAAACAACTCCACAGAAAATTCTCACTGGAAGTTTTCCAAACACTAACTTTCAGGCACTATTAGAGCTATTGTGAATGTTTTTAAAGAATGAAGCTAAAATATAAACATTCATAACAAAGACTTTTACTAATTACCACTGATCTCCCTCCACCCTCCTCTCCAGCAACTTTGCTCTGCTGTTCAGGATTTGGACTGGACCAAGGGAATAGTAACAAGAGACCACTTGGAGAGTCAAGAGTTCTGAGATAAAGAATTAATGAATATTTTTCTAATGAACCAAGGGTGAAACCGTTAGAAGTGGCTGGGCAAAGAGTGTATGCTTACATTCATCTAGAATTACTGTTCTTATTCTTAAGAAGAATAGAAATACGATAAAAATAGGTCGTTCTTGCTATTTGGCTTGCTGTATAGAGTTTATTTCTCTGAGGCAAATAATAGGGGAAATGCCCAACACAGATATCTTGTCTCTTTTCATTCAATAGATAGTAAATTCTACAGTTTGAAGATTGATTTTTTTCACTTTCAGTGTGTACAAAAGTTCATCAAATTCAACTGAAAAACTAAGATTATTACCTACTTTTAGATTCTCCAATGTCAAATCATCAAGATAAAATTAGACTAGAGTACTGAATTCAGAAATAATTGAATGAAAGTCAAAAATTATGAAATATTTCCACTAATATATGCAAAAGTATGGGTACCTAATTTTTAAAAGTTCAGTTATGAAAAGAAAAAAATAATACACAGCCGGGCGTGGTGGCTCATGCATGTAATCCCAGCACTCGGGAGGCAGAGACAGGAGGATTGCTGAGTTCGAGGTTTGCCTGGGCTACATAGTGAGCTCAGGGCCAGCCTGAGCTACAAAGTGAGACCCTGTCTCAAAAAAAAAATACACATGTGGTAAAATTTTCAAAGGAGTGTTATAAAATAATGTAACTTGCCAGAATTGGGGTTATCAAATGTAATATAAAGAGCTTGCATCAAATGGATTTAATGAACTCAGTTTAAAACAGGGAAGTCCAATACACTACAAGTAGTCCAACTCTTAATTTGTTCTATAGACATGATTTATCCTTAAAAACCAGAAGCATCATTTCTAAAAGCCCCTGAGATGCCACTCATCTGAACAGAGTATGTTACATTCACTCCACTTCCAGAGGGAAAACTAGCACGTGTGATTGTACTATTAAACTATAAGTAACAAAGCAGCAGAAATGTGACCACATTTTTAATATAAATTTAGTAGTTTGTTTAGACCAGAGACCTCTCTTTTTTAACTAAAAGCATATGTATTTTTTATTCAAATCTCTCAAATCTGAGGACCCATATTCAGTTAGAAAACTTACTCAGAACTAGAAAAAAATGAGTTCTATCCCCAGTACCACCACACACACACTCACACATAAGAACTAGAAAAAATGAATCAACCTCTGCTGTGTACTTTGAGACTCAACTCAGTATCACCATAAATGTGTGTCCACAGACCTGTTTAGCTATGACAATCTGTGGTTGCTTTATATTCAAGTTTGAAGTTTAAAATTCCCCCATTGTTATACCATCTTGAGGTTTGACTGGGTCCATTCACAAAATTTTGGCTTTACTATTTTTTAAATAAAGGCAGAATTATAGGCCGTGGAGCTCAGGTGAGCTTATTTATTCAAAATGTAATAATTTTCTGAACAAAAATTTAAATAATTGAGTTTTGCCTAGAAGCACTCTTTCCCATTTATAATTCTTGTTGAAAAGGAATTAAAACAGTCTGGAGAGACTGTAAAAAGATAAGGACATTTCATCTTTGAGTCTGTGTTACTTGCTCAGTTCATTTCCTTCCTAAAATGGGGGTCCAACTTTTAAAACCCACCAAGAATATGGCAGTCTGTGAGACAAAAATCAGATTATTTCCATTCTGTCTTCCTCTTCCTCTCTCTCCTCCAAAGAAGTACTTCAGTCCCAACCAGAAGTACAAGCTAAGAGGCCCTAGTGCAAACATTTCAAAATATAAAACTTTCTGTGCACCAACATAATGTCCAAGTGAAAAATTCCAAATCTGACTTCCTGGAACAGGTCATTGTAAAAAGACAGGTGCACTAAGAATATTTTATAAGATTAACTTCAGATGTGTAGGAAACATAAATAAATTTCATGTTTAGACTTGAGCCCTTTCCCTGAGATATCTCATTATGTATATACACATAGTCAAAAACCGAAAAAGTCTGAAATCCAAACCTTTCTGGTCCCAAGATTTTGGAGAAGGTGTATCTTACCTGTCTAAGCAACACTTCTCCACAAACTGTGCCAAGAACGTGTGGCACTGACGAAGTGTCTCAGTCCTCAATTTTAAGTTTTCTCATGCCATTAGTGCAGAGCTGCAAAATCCTTTCTTCTAGGGCTGGAGATTTATCTCAGTGATTCTGGCCCCTGCCTCACAAGTGCAAGGTCCTGAGTTCGATCCCGGTAACCACATACAATGCTGGGCGTGGTGACTCACACCCACCAGCAATCAATACCACATACCACAGTGCCGGGCGTGGTGGCTCATGCCTGTAATCCCAGCACTCCGGAGGCAGAGGCAGGAGGATTGCTGAGTTCGAGGCTTGTCTTGGCTACGTAGTAAGCTCAGGGCCAGCCTGAACTGCAAAGTGAGACCCTGTCTCAAAAAAAAAAAAAAAAATCCTTTCTTCTAATTATCTTTTCTCAAAAGATAAATCATGTAACATTATCTTGCTCCTCACCAGTTCCATTCTCTTTTGAAAGTATCTTTCTCCTTGTTTTATATTTGTGGGGATTTTTGTTTTCGTTTTTGTTCTTGTTAGTTTTATATAATTGGGCCACTTCAGCCAAAGGCTTCACTGTTTCCTTCACACATCACCTTCTGCAGTCAAATCCTTTAGCAGCCTGTGGAGCTTTCCATGCCCCACAGGGACCCAGAACCTGTATTTTCCCAGGCGCTCCAGTGATTCAGACACAAGAAACGCTGCTCTACTCTTTCAATATGGACAACTAGACAGGTCTTCTTCATGGCTTTGCATCATCACAACAGGCCGAAAGCTCTCAGTCATCCAACTGACTCCAGGGCCAGAATTTAAATGACTTACTATTGAAGCACCACACTAGCATCCCACATTTCCATTTCATAATTACTGATACTGGACTGAATAAAACACTGTGCTCTTGGCATTTGAACTATATTGCTACATATACTCACATGTTACTTGTAATATACATGCCAAGGCAAAACAAATTCTCTCTTTCTAAGAAAAGCATTATAATGCCCAATAGCTCTACTTGCCTGAAATCCAGCCTTCAGCTCGTCTTCTCTATCTTAAGCATGAAGAAAGTCAGAATAGAGAATACAGATAGCTCAAAGTAATTAATAACAATAGAAACATTAACAAAAATAATCTATATTTATTTATCCTATTGACACTGTACTGTCAAAGTCACATGTATTATTTAATTCTTACGTCAAAAGGCTCCATCTCGTAGATGAAGAAACAGAGGCAATATGATGATAGGAACATGCCCAAAGTTTTATACAATAACAAGACGCAGAGCTGGAACTCCAAGCTTGCTGGCTCACACTACCAAATCCACAAATTCTAGTTGCTTTGCAATGCTGTTCAGCTCACCAGCCTGGGTTTGGTGAATAGTAAGGAAAGTAATGTGCCATCATAACTTCTCAGTTATGAGTTATTAACTACAGGTTGGATACTGAGTTACACAATACTTTGACCATTTTGTGTACCTATTAAGGTCATCTCATTTTCTTTTTCTACAGGGGAAAGATCATAAAATATGGCTTGAAGGGCCAGGGATTTAGCTCAAGTGGTACTGCACCTACCTTGGAAGCACAAGGCACCAAGCTTGATCCCCAGTACCAAAAAAAAAAAAAAAATACAGCTTGAGTACCTTAGGCATTGAGGCAAACTTTATAGTCAGTATAACTCATACTACTGTAAGCATTTCAGTATGGTACCATCTTGAGTAATGGAATTGTGAAGACAAAACTATCAGAAAGAGAGGCAAATACAATTCTTCTGTACTAAAGAATTATTTAAAGATATTTCACACCCATGTTCCCGTAAGTCTGTGTGACTCTAACTCTAGCTTCTAATCCTATCTTCTTATTCTGGTGTTGTGATACCCAAAATGTCTTTGAAAAGGGTCAAACTTCCCCCACTGCCAGGCTCTGACAATCCCCATCTCTCCATCTTCCTTTCTTGAACACCCAGCGTTAGACCCTCCTCTTACAATGTCTTTGCTCAAAAGCAGAACTTGATTTGGCAAAGAGGGATGCTAGCCTCATGCTCAGATAGTCAGTGTAAAGATGCTCCTGCTGTTTGTTCTTAAACCACATCCTTATGACCTAGTTTTGAAAACCAGGTCATGTTTTGAACTGCAGACACAATCTTCACTTAACATTTGGAGATGAAAATACTTGTTTGTACAAGCTTATCATTGATTTCATGTCATGGTCCAGTAGGATCAGTACTTTGAATTACTCTGCAAATACCAGCTCAGAGTTTCTTAGCCCAACATTGTTTTTAATCTTTAGAATTCCCAAGTCACCTGCTTTGGAGCTGGCCATTACTGAGCTCCCATCAACACATGTTCATTAGGCTTTGCTGCACCTAGGTGACCCAGTGGCTACATTACGCTGTCACTATTGACCTTCCTAACAGCGCTCTGGGGACCCCATCACTCAGGCAGTCTCTGTCTAGAATCCTACCCTCCTTCAAGTACCCAAATTACCCCTACAGTTACAGGATTTCCAGATCTACATTTGTGATCATAACATCATCATCATTATAATAGCTAAGTTACAGCCCTCAGACCTAGAATCTCAATTAATTCTACTAAGTTATTTACTTGAATTTAGGATGTTGGCTTTTCTACTTAGACAATCCAGAAAGGGGGAAGACTAGAAAATGAACAGAAACAGGATCTCTTTCTCGCTTTCATAATATATCTACTATTTGAATACATTATGCTACTCTCACATATTTTCTTGAGAAATGAAAGACTTGCAATTCTCACACCTATCAAAACATTTAACTGCATCAATTTCTCTACATCTTCCTTCTTCATACCTACAATGAATATTAAATTTAAGTAGTGATAACTCAGAAAGAAATCAAAAACAAAAAGTCTCAAAATCCACTAATAATAAATTTTTATTTCAACATCTGCATGAAATATAAGCATGCTCACAGTGAAATACTTTTCCAACCTTCCACTTTCATGGAGGCCTGTATCCCAGTCAGGCATAGACACTGGCCAGACTAATGACCAGAAGTTAATAATGACACTGAAATGTCACCAAAAAAAAAAAAAAAGATTTATTTGAGTGCAACTAATACTTTCAGAATTTTTTAGAAGCTAAGAAAGAGAACCCCCAAATAAACCATATTATTCTACCAGCACACACAGTGCTCAAACTAGCATAGGGAATATCCAAACTAACTCAGGCATTATGACAGCAGGAAAAGTCTCAAGGAGTCAAGCTAATTTACACACAAAGTTAACTACTCCCTATGATAAGCAATCTTTTCAAGTTGCAGATCATGACCCAGAGGATGGTAAAATATGATCTACTAAGGTTCTCTTCCCCGTGAAGGTACTAAAGTTAACTTAGCAAGCCCTGACCACAATTTTTTCTCTTTATGGGATAAAACAGAAAATTTCAGAATATACTACGAGCAAACAGTAAATTTAAGAACATCAGATTAAACCTTTTTCCCAGATAGATAATACATCATGATGATGATAGATGAAGACAGATGTGATAAAAAATATGAGTGTTTAAATTTTTTTTTAAGTATTAGGGTAAAAGTCAAATTCCCACTATTCCCTCTAAAAATTACTCCCTTTGTTGCCAGGCATGGTGGCTCATGCCTGTAATCCCAGCACTTGGGAGGCAGAGACAGGAGGACTGCTGAGCTCGAGGCTTGCCTGGGCTACAGCTAGTGAGCTAGTGAGCTAGTGAGCAAGTGAGCTCAGGGCCAGCCTGAACTACAGAGCAAGATCCTGTCTCAAAAAAAAAAAAATATTCCCTTTGTTTTAAACACCTCGCTGTACTTGCTACTTTCTTTTTTAAAGCAGGTCTGGAAACCCTCCTTCCTGACAACGGTATATGTACTTGTCCTGAATCAATTCAAAATGTTTACCTTTCATGGTCATTTTGACTTTGAAGAAGAACCAGAAGTTTCATGTGCCAGATCCAATGAGTAACATGGGTGAAGGCACACCACAGAGTTGTATTTAACAGAAATTACTGTAGATACTTTGAATTAAGTCAGGACACCAAGACAGCATGACAACTTAACTAAAGACATTCTTCAAAAAGTGGTATAAATGATGGGGACACTGTCTGAAGCAAGGGGGTACATTCTGAAGGGAACTAATGGCAATGTCTCTTTTACTATGAAAAAAGATTTATGTCCCTCATATTTTTTATCATTCCCCATACAAACAGCTATTTACTGGGACTCACCATATGTTGAGCACTTTCCTAGACACTCTGTTATATTATTCACAACTACAGATAAAAGTCTCTGCTCTCAATATGGCTAGTGGTCTAGACAGGAATGTAAAATGTTTTCCTTAGTGTAAGCCATAATTTTTAAAAAGTTTTAAAGCCCTTGTTGAAAGAAATGCTCATCCACCATTAGTTGCTCTGCCGCAGGAGAAAATCCTCGGGAGAACTGAAGTGGAAAGAACAGTCCACATCATTACCCGACACTCCTTCCTAGCCAGTCATTAGGATGAAGCATGGCTTCTTAGAGTCATCCTGTCTTCACTTGTTTTCACATTTTCCCCTTCCATTTTAACTTTTCCACAATTCTAACAGATAAAGCCATTGGAGTGGAATAAAAACACCAAAATGAATGAGCTCTTGATGGATACTGTCTGGTGGTACAACAGATGGAGAAGTTTCATTTTAATTTATAATATTCACTGACAGGAATGGGCAAACCACTAAAATTCTCTTATATAAGTTAAGCTACACATCCACATATATTGTCCCTCACTCTTTTTAGAGAGATCCTAAGTTTAACTAATGCCCAACTTAATACTCCTCAATATAATGACTTGCTTACTTACTCTGCAGCAACTACAGCTCGTGTTTAGCACATTTCTAGCCTAAGTCCAGCATTCTGCTTCATACCTTAATCTTCAAAAGGACCCTGTGAGAGCTTTGACAATTTGCCCATGATCACCCAACTAGCAAGTGGTAGAACTGAAATTTTAACAAACACCAGGTAGCTTCACAAATTTACTGAAATGCAGCACAATTAAGTTCAAGTTTATTATGTACAGAAAAATGGTAAACTATTGTCAGAAAACTTATAAGCCTTTGTTCCCTCTTGTTTACTCTTAATCATTCCTTAATATTTTAATGGTCATTAGAAAATATAAATTAATAAGCCATTAAGTTCAAAACTGAAGCTGTAACACAAGTACTTTCTCCTATCTTGGCCGCAGTAGGTTTAAATGTTTAGTTGATGAAAACATTTTGTATCTCTGGCATTAAATATTTTCAAAAGTCAGCAGAATAAATGAAGATGAGAGGATGGATTGAGTTTGCAAAATCTGGTCTCAACTACTATCTTCACTGTTTATTAGTTTTGTGGACTTGGGCAAACCCTGACTTAGTTTCCTCATCTGCAAAATTGGAATGATAATGGCATTTATGGGACTGGTTTGAAGATTAAGTTAGAAATTATATTAAGTGTACTTAGTATATACATTAAGTGAAAATGTCTTCATTATTCTTATGACTACTGCGTCCTAAGGAGTACTATCTCATTCCTTTCTACTGCACTATAAAATCTTAGAGATTGTTAAGAAAAACAAAAAGTGAAAAGTAAGTTCAACAATGCGGCAGAGAGAGAAAGAAGCTCCATAAGAGCACAGGACCAATATCTAGTCCACCATTTGTCTCTTTGCTCCTCAACGGCTCGACTTGCTGATAGACTCTGCACTATGCATCTTACTAACTTCTGCTGGTTCTGGAGAGCCTTACACTTCATACATTATTTGAAAAAGGAACCATTTCCTTTTATGCTGATATATGAAATTATTTTTGCTTTTCAAAACACAACTACCTTATACTTATTTATTGAACAGAGGTCAGTTTGTGTGAAAAAGAGAAATCACAGCCATTGTTAAAAGGGAATTCAAACCAATTTTGCAGCACAGGTCACCATGTTGTTTTAAACAACTATTTTGAATGTTGGCCAAACGAAAGGTCAAGTGTATATCAAATAAAGAACACAGAGTTTCTCATTATCCTTTAGTCTATTCTATCTGTTAGCAAGGCAAAAATATGTTTCAAGAACAGCTCCTTATAATCAATTTTTATTTACAAATGTCATTCTAACTGGACATTTTACAGCTGATTAATTTTTCTCCCTCTTTCTCATATGCAAATACAAGATAAAGTGTGTGGTTTTGGTAGATTTCTTTCTGCTGATTAACGTGCTCATATTTCTATATATTTGTTGGCTCCAGCTATAAAACAAAACGGATTCTTCGAGCTATGTTCCTTAAATATATTCATCTTTTCTCCAAAATATTTAAGTGAACAATTAAACATTTAAATGTAGAAGGTAGAAAAACATCATCATTCCCTTCATCAAAAAGAAAACGTATTAAATATGTTGCACATACAAATAGACTCAATTAACATTTTAATTAACAGTAACAAACAATAATTAAACAGGTGACATTTTCATTAATTTTCTCAACTGTAAATAGTCTGATGGAAATGATTGCTAAATCTGATTCTAGTTCAATATTTCTCCCTGTAAAACAACAATCTCAAACTACCATAATCAGAAACATTTTCCTTTCATAAACTTGCATAGCCGTAATGTCGTATCTGTTAATAAGTTTTCCAACTTAAGTTTCTCATATTGTGTACCTCATTTTCTTCATGCATTATACAGGTAACTGCAGATTAGCTGTGTGTTTCAGGGCCTTGTATATACTCATGCAAAACATAGCATTGAAGTACTTAAAGGTTTAATTTAACAATTAAAGACTCATGCTTGTTCATTAACTCCAAATAAAAAATTTGCCAACCTTAGAGGCCCAATTCCATGGTATCTAGGTTTTATGTTATCATGGATCACTAATACATGTCTCTGATTTTACAACACACCAGGGTACCTAATCGTATCAAGGGGCATTATTAACTTCTTAATGAAAAACTAGATATAATTCCCTTTATTTTTAAAACTAATAGTGTTCAGTCTATACTTTGAAGCTGAATAAGGAGAAAAAAACTTAAAATGAAACCTAAGACAGTACCAGTCATTGAGTTAACAGAAAAATAGAACAAGCCCCACTCTAAGCGTTGTTAAATTTAGCAAAACACACACACACGCACAAACCTGTGTTTTTGTTTTACCCATTTTCAATGAAACATACTTTTACTAAATGATGAATCACTGTCTATTGGCAATACATGCTTAGTTTGTGTCCTTCATTTTATGTCAACCCCATTTAAAAGACAAGTGCTACCTGGAGAACATTCTCTTGGCCGCTGATGCAAAATGACAAATGACAGGAAGGAGAACTCTCATGACAGGTGATGCTCTAGGCCTCTCCAGGGCCTTGGGAGGTGTATAGGAATGAGTCACAGCAGCCTCAAGACAGCATGTCCTCCAGACAAACCCTCTTGCCAGCTCTAAGAAGTGTAGCTGTACCTAGAGGTTAAAAATTTACTGATCTGTTGTTTCACCTGATCTGATTTTTCTAACTGTAAGAGACAGGCCTAACAGGACCCTGAGTTCCTCAGCTTTGGTTATCTGTGAGAATGAGGTAAAGAGAGTGGCAGGGACTTGGGAGAGTAAATACCCAGTGAGGAGCTGGCACTCTGTGCTGAACACAGAGCCAGAGACAAGGTGGCTGTAAAGGTTTTTTGTTGTTTGGTTTTGGTTTTTTGAACATCTCATTGATACATTGCATATACACATCACAATTACACTCCATATTGAGAATTTGTACCAGTATATGACACAACTTCTTATTATTCCCCTTCCCGTACCCACCCTACCACTCCCTGTCCCTATACACACAAGGACTGTTTCCTTTTTTAACCATCAATTTTTTTTCTTAATTATTTACTCCTAAACCCCATTTCTCTTTGAATATTTATTATTTCACAATACAATCATGCATTGTAGAGCACATTTATAACTTCAGTTTCTCATACCAGAGAAAATATATGATATTTAGACACCTGTGACCCTATTTATTTCACTTATGAGTATGTCCATTGAGTATAAGTGATTCAATTTCATCTTTCTTTCTGGCAGAGTAATACTCCATGTTATAGAAAAACCACATCCTCTTTACCCAGTCTAGAGTTGATGGGCATTTCGGTTGTTTCCAAGATTGAGCTATCACAAACTGAGCTGCTATAAACAGGGGCACACATATGTCACTGTGATAGGAATCTTGTAATTCTTTTGTATATATCCCCAGCAGGGGAATAGCAGATCAAATGGAATCTCTAATCCTAGTTTTTTGAGGAATCTCTACACTGATCTCCATGGTGGTTGTACTAATCTACATTCACACCAACAGTGGAGAAGGTTCCTTTTTATCCACAACCTTCCCAACATTTGTTGCTGACTAATTTTGAGATAGCAGTCATTCTTTGTGGAATGAGATGAAATCTCAGTTTTATTTTCATCTACATCTCTCGAATGGCCAGTGACATTGAGCATATCTTCATATACTTCTTAGCTGCTTTTTCTTCCTCCTCTGAAAAGTGTCTGTTCATTTCAGATGCCCATTTTTTAATTGGGCCTTTAAATCTGGGAGTACTCATGTTTTTAAGTTCCTTATACATTCAAGATAGTAGCCCTTTGTGTGAGGAATTACTGGTAAAGTTTTTTTCCCATATTGTTGCCTTTTTGGTCTGCTGATGGTTTCTTTTGCTGTGCAGAAGCTTTTTAATGAAAAGAGATCCCATTGGTTGATTTCCTCTGGTAATACTCATGCTATAGAGGTTTTGTTCGTAAAGTCTTTCCCTAAGCCAATTTCTCCAAGTTTTATGAACCTTTGTTGCAGCACGTTTAGAGTCTCCATATTAAAATTTAAGTCTCTCTCATTGGTTTAGGCAGAGTCTTTATGAATAAAACTTCTATAGCACAAGAACTAGCAGAAAGAATCAACAAATGGGATCTCATGCTACTTACAGGCTTCTGCACAGCAAAAGAAACCACTGGCATCACTAAAAGACAACCAACAACATGGGAAAAAGTCTTTACTAGCTGTTTGTCAGACAAAGGGCTACCATCTACAATATATAAAGAAAAACAAATCAGTTTCCCCAAGTGTAAACACCCAGTTCAAAAATAGGCATCTGGAATGAACAGACACTTCTCAGAGGCAGAAGTCAAAGCAGCCAAGAAGCATATGAAGAAATGTTCATCATCACTGGTCATTTGAGAGATCCAGATGAAAACAACACTGAGATTTCCTCTCACTCCACAAAGAATGGCTGCTATTGCAAAAGCAACCAACAATAAATACTGGCAAGGCTGTGGGGAAAAAGGAACCCTTCTCCACTGTTGGTGGGATTGTAGACTTATGCAACCATTGTGAAGATACCTCAGAAAACTAGGACTAAAGTCAGTTTGATCCTGCTATTCCCCTGCTAGCAATATACTCAAAGGAATTTTTTAAATCACATTAGAAAGACATACGCAGACCCTTGTTCATAGCAACCCAGCTCATGATAGCCCAATCTTGGAAACAACCTAAATCCCCATCAACTAGACACTGAATAAAGAAGATGTTGTGTTTTATAAAATGGAGTATTACTCTGCCATAAAGAATGACACAATTCATTCATTTATGTGCAAATGGATACACCTGGAGGACACATTAATAAGTGCAATAAATAGATCACAGATATACTAATACCAGAGCTTTTCTTTGGTATGAGAACCTATAGATGGAAATGAGTTCTAGAATGTAGGATAGTTTTTGTAAAATAGGAAATATCAAAAGGGAATTTGCTGTGGGAATGTAATGACACGAAGAATTAATATGATTGCAAAAGAAAATGAAAGAGCAAGTATATAAGGGGTGGGGAGTTGTGGGTGGGTAGGGATGTGGGTAAAAATGAGAATTAACTTCTGTCATATACTGGTACAAATTCCCCAGTGTTGTTTGTGATTGTGAGCTATATATAAAATGTAACAATAAAGAATTCAACTTAAAAAAATTTAGGTCGCTCATCCACTTTGATTTTAGATGAGTACATGGTGAAAGAGATGGATCTAGCTTCAGTCTTTGGCAAGCTGAAACCCAGTCTTTACAGCACCATTTGTTAAAGAGGCTGTCTTTCCTCTACTGAGGATGTTTGGCTCCTTTGTCAAAGATGAGGTGGCTTAGTGTATATGGCATAGTTTCTGAATCTTCTAATCTATTACACTGATCCTCAGTTCCGTTTCTTTGCCAGTACCATGCAGTTTTATCACAGTGGCTTTGTAGTAAAGTTCCAAGTTAGGGAAAGTGATACCCCCTGCCATGTCCTTGTTTCCTAGAATTGCTTTTGCTATTCTAGGTCTCTTGCGGTTTGAGATGAATTTCTGGATGCTTTTCTCTAGATCTGTGAAATATGCTGTTGGGATTTCAATCAGGATTACATTGAATCTATATAGTACTTGTGGGAGGAAAACCATTTTGACAATGTTGGTTCTTCCTATCCAGGACGGGATGTCTCAATTTTCTGATATCCTCTTTAATCTCCTTTTTCAGAGTGTTGTAGTTTTCAGAGTAAAGGTCCTTTACCTGCTTTGTTAGATTTATTCCTAGATGATTCATTTTTCTGAGTCCTATTGTAAAAAGGGACTGAGTCCCCAATTTCTTTCTCTATCGATCTAATTTTTTGTGTATAAAAATGTGATTGAGGAGCCGGAGGGTTAGCTCAGTGGTTCCGGCGCCTGCCTCGCAAACTCAAGGACCTGAGTTCAATCCCCGGTAACCACATATAATGCTGGGCGTGGAGACACGCCCACCAACAATCAACACCGCATACCACAATGCCGGACGTGGTGGCTCACGCCTGTCATCCCAGCACTCGGGAGGCAGAGACAGGAGGATTGCTGAGTTTGTGGCGGCTTGCCTGGGCACTATAGTGAGCTCAGGGCCAGCCTGAACTACAAAGCGAGACCCTGTCTCAAAAAGCAAAAAAAAAAAAAATGTGAGGCAGACGACATGGCTACCCCGGGTGCCATTCTGCTCCCAGCAGCGTTGGAGGACTGAGACCTGCCCACCGGTGTGGACCACCCAGGAGCCGTGCGGTGAGGAGTCAGGTACGGACCCTGGGCACCATCACCATCACGGAGAATTGAGGCCCGCCGGCCAGCCCCAATCACTCCCCGGAGCTGCATTGTGCGGACCCAGGTCCAACAGGAGCCGGAGCCATTTCCCGCATCCCTCCACACTGCAGCCGTGCTGAGAGACCAGGCAAGATTAAAAAAGAAAAAGGGGGGAATCTAGCTTCTATTTTGCCATCTACTCCTAGATCCCTCTATTCAACTCTTGTCACCACACCCTCTCCTATCTTCCTGACAGAAGCAATACCCAGAAGTAAAACACTCTTAGGATGCCCTATACATTCTCCTGTACCATTATAAGAAGGTGTGCAAAGTCTCCAATGCTCTTACAGCATACAGTTGGTACGGTTTTATATACACCCTTTTATCCTCTATTACCCACTGGCATATATGAGGTTCTAGAGTATAGGTGATCTTCATAAATCTGCTAACCCTATTTCACTCTCCTTCTATCCCCCTACCTCCCTGATTCCCCAGTGACCTCTTATCCCCAAAGAGTTCAGGGGGTACATTTATGTTCTACATTTATGTTGTATACACATTGCTGATTAATTCTAAATTTTGGCATAGGGACATACAGGTAACTCATAAGCTCAAAGTCTTCAGAATAGAATTTAACAAAAAGTTTCATTTTATTTACTGTGTTTAATACTGACATTGGCATTGATTGTATTATGGTAACAAACATGATGTAAATGTTCTGCTCAAATACCTCCCATGATGTGTCAGAACTGAGAACTCTCAAGGGCCATTACAGATTCAAGGAGGACACCCCAGGAAGGTGCCACATCCAAAGAGCCCCAGATAATAGAAAAAAGGAAACCTGCAACAAACATTGCCCGATCATCAGGCAAAAAATAGCATTAGTAACAATGAAAGAGTAGAAATGAGAAAATATACACAAAACCAGACACAAAGATCACCACCACAGGGAAATTTAGAGAAAAGAAAAAGAGGGCAAACTGAAACTCAAGCACCAGTACTCTTGGAGATGGTAACTAAAGCAGATCTAGTAAAATGGAAATCAGAATTCATCTCTGAGATCAAAACAGGGATACTTTCACTGTGGAGTGAAAGACATCATTAAAGAAGAGATCAGAGAGATGATAGAATCCAAGATAGCAGAAGCAATGGAACCTTTTAAACAGCTTCAAGCAGAGCTCCAGGGAATGATGAAGGAGAACGAAAGCTTGCGACATAGGATGAATGAAGCAAAAACCAAATCTCAGACCTAGAGAACAGCATAGCAGCCAACAAGCAGGAAAGATATAATCTATGGAAAAGAGCAAGGGACCATGAGAAATCAATTCAACAGCTTCTAGATGACTCAAAGAAAAATAAGACTGACTGGAGTCACTGAGGAAGAAGGAAACACTGTAAAAGACATAAAAAGCTATTGTCAGAGATAACAACAGAAAACTTCACAGGAAAAGAAATAGACGTACAGATAAATGAGGCCTATCAGACACCAAAACACTGTGACATACAAATATCTACACCTAGACATATAATTATCAAAGTTCCAGATGTACAACAAAAGAATGAAATAATGAAAGCAGTGAGAGAAAGGAAGAAAATCACCTACAAAGGGAAGCCCATTAGGATCACAGCAGACTTCTCAACACAAACACTCAACACAAGGAGAGCGTGGAGGGAAGTATTTCAAGCATTGCAGGAAAACAACCTCCAACCTAGACTGATGTATCCTGTGAAACTATCTTTCACAATAGACGGGAAAATAAGATACTTCCATGATAAAGAACACCTTAAAAACTTCACAAATACGAAACCTGCACTCCAAAACATTCTAAAGAACATCTTGCAAAAAAAAAAAAAAAATTCCATACCCATGAGACCCAGGAGACTGAGTTCATTGGGGCAAACAAGAAACTAAATAGAAAAGGGGAAAAGCAAGGAAGAAAAGAACCAAGAACAGGGAAACATGGCAGCTCTGAATATGTCCATATCAGTCATAACTATTAAAGTCAATGGACTCAATGGGCCAATTAAAGACACAGACTAGCAGATTGGATCAAGAAGCAAGATCCTACAATCTGCTGCATACAGGAAACACACCTAATTCAGAAGGAAACCCATAGACTGAAAATAAAAGGTTGGAAAACAATCCTCCATGCCACAGGAAGCTGCAGAAAAGCAGGAGTGGCTATCTTGTTTGCAGATAAAATAGATTTCAAACCCAAAATGATTAAAAGAGATAAAGAAGGTCACCATATTCTCGTAAAAGGAACTATCCAAGAGAAAGAAATAACAATCATAAATATTTACACACCAAACTCTAAAGCACCCAACTATATAAAACAAATATTGCTGGACATGAAAAGCCAGTTAACCATGAATACAATAGTAGTATGGGACTTTAATACTCTACTGTCACAAATTGATAGATGAACTGAACAAAGAATCAGTAAGGAAATGCTTAAGCTAAATCAAACTTTTGAGCAAATGGACTTATTAGATGCCTACAGAATTTTTCACCCTACAAAGCAAGAATATACCTTCTTCTCAGCTGCTCATGGATTATTCTCCAAAACGGATCACACTCTAGTACATAGAACAAGCTTAAGTAGATGCAAAGGAATCGAAGTTATCCCCTGCATACTATCAGACCACAGTGCCTTGAAACTGGAGCTGAATAGCAGAAGAAATTCCAAGATCCTCACAAACACATAGAAATTGAACAACACTCTGTTAACCAACCAATGGGTGACAAAAGAAATTAAAGAATAAATTAACAGTTTCTACAACTAAATGACAACCCCAGCACAACATACAGGAATGTATGGGACACAATGAAAGCAGTTCTGTGAGGGAAAGTCATAGCAGTGAATGCATACACTCGGAAAATAGAGCAAACCGCAATAAACAATCTAATGATGAACCTCAGACAATTAGAAAAAGAGGAGCAAAACAAACCCAAAGCACATACTAGAGAGGAAATTATAAGGATCAGAGCAGAACTTAATGCAATGGAGACAAGGAGAACAATACAAAGAATTAATGAATCAAAGAGTTGGTTCTTTGAAAGGATAAATAAGATCGACAGACCCTTAGCCAACCTTTTCAAACAAAGGAAGGAAAAGGCTCAAGTCCATGCTATAGGGAATGAAAATGGGGAAATCAGCACAGATCCAGAAGAAGTCCAACGGATAATAAACACATACTTTGAAAATCTATACTCCAAGAAGATGGAAAATCTAGAAGAAATGGATAGATTCCTAGACACATACGAATTTCCAAAGCTGAATGAAGAGGATATAAAAATGTTAAACAACGCGTTATCAATCTGGGAAGTTGAAAATGTAATAAAAACCCTACCAACAGAGAAAAGCCCTGGTCCTGATGGCTTCACTGCTGAATTCTACAAAACTTTTAAAGAAGAGTTAATCCCAGTACTTCTCAATCTCTTTAATGAAAGGGAAAGGGAAGCAATACTCCCCAAATCATTCCTTGAAGCAACCATCACCTTCATTTCAAAGGCAGGGAAAGATCCCACCAAAAAAGCAGACTACAGGCCAATCTCTCTAATGAACATTGACACAAAAAATCCTCAATAAGGTACTGGCAAACAGAATACAGAGAGTTATCAAGAAAATCATACACCCTGATCAAGTCAGATTTATCCCAGAGATGCAAGGCTGGTTCAGCATATATAAATCAATCAATGTAATAAACTATATAACAGACTAAAGGACAAAAACCATATGATTATCTCAAGAGACACAGAAAAAGCATTTGACAAAATCCAGTACCCATTTATGATCAAAACCCTACAGAGAATCGGAATAGAAGGACTTTACCTCAATTTAATACAAGTTATTTATGAGAAACCAACAGCCAGCATCATACTTAATGGGCAAAAACTGAAACCTTTTCCACTAAGATCAGGAATGAGACAAGGATGCCCGCTGTCACCACTCTTGTTTAATATAGTGCTGGAAACATTAGCTGTAGCAATCAGGTAGGACAAAGATGTAAAAGGAATAAAGATAGGAAAGGAAGAAGTTAAACTGTCATTATTTGCTGATGATATGATACTCTATCTAGAGGATCCTAAAAACTCAACCAAAAGACTACTAGACTTAATTACCACATTTGGTAGTGCTGCTGGATACAGGCTTAATGCTCAAAAATCAACAGCCTTTGTCTACACAAACAACAGACTCACTGAAAGAGAAATTGAGGAGTCAATCCCTTTCATAGTAGCACTCAGAAAAATGAAACATCTAGGAATCAACCTGACAAAGGAAGTGAAACTCCTCTACTCTGAAAACTATACAACTCTGAAAAATGAGATAGAAAAGGAAATCAAAAAGTGGAAAGATATCCCTTGTTCCTGGGTAGGGAGAGCCAACATTGTCAAAATGGCTATACTCCTGCAACTACTATACAGATTCAATGCAATTCCAATTGAAATCCCAACACCATACTTCACAGAACTAGAGAAAATAATCCAAAAATTCATCTGGAACCACAAGAAACCTAGAGTAGCAAAAGCAATTCTAAGCAACCATGACATGGCAGAGGGTATTACAATCCCCAATTTAAAACTCTACTATAAAGCCGCTGTGATAAAATCTGCATGGTACTGGCAAAGTAACAGACCTGAGGACCAGTGGAATAGATTAAAAGATGCAGAAACAACCACGGATACACTAAGCCACCTTATCTTTAACAAAGGAGCCAAACATCCCCAATGGAGGAAAGACAGCCTCTTTAACAAATGGTGCTGGAAAAACTGGGCTTCCACCTGCCAAAAGCTAAAGCTAGACCTATCTCTTTCACCATGCACAAAACTAAACTCACAATGGATTCGAGACTTAAACATTAAAACAGAAACAATAAGCCTGCTGGAAAACAGATTAGGTAAAACTCTTGGACACATTGGCTTAGGCAGAGAATTTATGAATAAAACCTCTATAGCACAAGAACTAGCACATAGAATCAACAAATGGGATCTCACCCTACTGAAAAGCTTTTGCACAGCAAAAGTCACGGGCACTGCTAAAAGACAACCAACAACATGGGGAAAAAAATCTTTACTAGCTGTTTATCAGACAAAGGGCTATTATCTACAATGCATAAAGAACTTAAACTGATCAGCCTCCCCAAGTTTAAAGACCCAATTCAAAAATGGGCATCTGGAATGAACAGACACTTCTCAGAGGCAGAAGTCAAAACAGCTAGGAAACATATGAAGAAATGTTCAACATCACTGGTCCTTCGAGAGATGCAAATGAAAACACTGAGATTTCATCTCACTCCACAAAGAATGGCCACTATTACAAAATCAACCAACAGTAAATGCTGGCGTGGCTGTGGGGAGAAAGGAACCCTTCTCCACTGTTGGTGGGATTGCAGACTTGTGCAACCATTGTGGAGATCTGTGTGGAGATTTCTCAGAAAACTAGGACTAGGGGGTCCCATTTGACCCTGCTATCCCCCTGCTAGGAATATACCCAAAAGAATTTTAAAAATCACATTGGAAAGACAGATGCACACCCTTTCTCATAGCAGCTCAGTTTGTGATAGCTCAATCTTGGAAACAACCCAAATGCCCATCAACTGGAGACTGGATAAGAAGATGTGGGGGTTTTTTACAAAATGGAGTATTATTTCCGCCATAAAGAATGACAAGATTGATTCATTTATGTGCAAATGATTACACCTGGAGGACATGCTAATGAGTGAAATCAATAGATCACAGGTAGGCAAATATTGGATTTTCTCTTTGATATGAACACCTGTAGATGCAAATGAGCTCTAGAAAGTATGACAGTCTTTGTAGAATGGGAAATTTCCAAAGGAAATTTGGTGTGGGGATGTAATGAGGGGGAGGAATAAATAGGATTCTGAAAGAAAATAAAAGAGCATGTATATAGAGGGTGGAGAGGTGTGGGTGGGTTGGGATATGGGTAAAAATGAGAACTATGTCATATATTGGTACAAATTACCCAATGTTATGTATGATTGTGATATGTATATAAATTGTACCAATAAATAATTCAATTTTTT
>PVIC010031480.1:0-21295 GCA_004025085.1 Thryonomys swinderianus | reverse complement strand
TTTTTTTTTTTTTGAGACAGGGTCTCGCTTTGTAGTTCATGCTGGCCCTGAGCTCACTATGTAGCCCAGGCAAGCCTTGAACTCAGCAATCCTCCTGTCTTTGCCTCCCGAGTTCCAGGATTATAAGCCTGAGCCACCACCCCTGGCACTGTGGTGTGTGGTACTGAATGCTGGTGGGCTTGAGTCACCATGCCCAGTATTGTTATATGTAGTTCTCAGGGATCGAACCAGGGACTTTACACTTGCCAAGCATGTGTAGAACCGCTGAGCTAAATCTCCGGCCTGTAGGCATGTATTCGTGATAACCATAGATCACAATATCACTCAGGTTCTGCTCTCTAACTTTTCTTATTATGATTCCATTAAAATGAACAAGAAAGAGAGGGAACCGCGTTTCAGAGTAGCGATGATACAACAGCAGAAAGGAATAGCAGAAAAGGGAACAAAACAAGGCATTCATTACCTTCAATGGGGAGGCTACATACTTGTATTATTACATTTCTCTTGCTGGTACAGAATATCTGACACTTGTAACATGGAGAAGAAGAACTTTACTCTGGCTCATGGTTTTGTGTGTTCAGTCCACACCTGGCTTCAAGGTAAAAATGGGATGGTAGCAGGACAGAGTGGACGTGCATTGCTCAGTCCACAGCACCCAGGAAACAGAAAGGGAAGACAAGAGCCAGGGGCGTGAATGCCCCCTTCTGGGTCAAACCCAGTGACTCATCTCTTCTGACCCCACCCCTCCGACTGAGAGCCTATACGGGTATGAACTCATCCAGGAATTAACACACCAGTGGTGCCCCTCCAATCCAATCACATGCTAAAAGCTCCAGCTCCAACATGTCAGACTTTTGGGGACACTATGTTTAGCTCAGTTGATTCCATAGGGCTATAAAACAATGTTTGTTCCTTCTGAAGGAACATACTTGCAAATGAAATTTAACAACACATTAAACCACAACAATGCTCATGAGTGTTTCTCATAAGTGTTTCAGTTATGAAGTAGCAATGAATGAAACAGTCTATAAACCATGGCCCAGTTTCCCAAAAGTTTATTAATCTAAATTGATTTACAAACAACTTAGTTTAAGACCCTAAAGGAGCATCTGTCCATAGAGAATGGCTAAACAACCTGTAATACATGCACAGAAGATCAAAAATAATGATAATCAGAAATAAGATGAGATTAATAGGTGGCTAGAGAGAGAGAGGGATGGATGGACAGGTAATGAGATAAAATAAATATAGCAATATGTAAAAGGGATTTTAAATGTTAAAGACAGGGAGTGCTTGTTATGCATACATCTTTGAACCTTTTCCTGGTTATAAATTTGCATCAATTTTTAAAGCATTTCATAATTTCACATTCTTATTTTGCAGGCTTACTAACCCATAAAAGAAAATGATCCATTTAATCAGTAGCAGACATATGATAATTTTTCTAATCCCAAATGATTTACCTCTCAGAGCCTCAGAAGACCCAAGTACATTAATCTGTTTCTTCTATGGATCTAAATATGTGCAATCTGTAAGGCGATGTGCTTAGGTCTCTAAAGTCATTACCAATAATTCTGCCATTCAACTTTACAGTCTTCATCAACTTAGGTTGGGTATATGCCATAGAAGTACATTCTAGAACTTCTTATTTTCATTTTGAATATATGTAGCTTATTAAAGTTTCTTATTTTGTGGCGGTCTTAATCTTCCCCATTTTGGTATCAACTTCCCCTACCTCTAGCTAAAGTAAGGGAAATTCTCAGCAGTATTTTAGCTTCTTTCTCATTTTTTTCTCATGAGATGACTCCACCCATGCTCTGTGAGAATCCCAACTCAGCAATAATGCCCAGAAACTGTTCTTAGCAGCCATTTTCTCCATCATTTTAGCAAAAGAAGAATATTGTGAATGTGAGATATTTTACTCTTTTCCCTTTATGAAATCATGAGTACAAGAAAAAACAAACAGTGCTGGGGATAAAACCACCAAAGAACTTGAGATATTTAATACAGTGAAAACTTTTTACTCAACAGGGAGAAAAATACCACTGTCTGTGTTGTCTCACTTGATATATAGTCTTCCTCAGGCTTGGACTCAGCTTCCAACTTGTTACCACTTCTCAGAACTATTTTGAGAAAGGGGAAGTCTTGGTGTTAAAAAGTGCTTTGCTTTTCACTTGGACCTGCCAGAATGTGTGACTAACACCCAGACGTTTTGAATGTAATAATTACTCATGAAGTTCCAGGGTGTAGCAGGATCTTTTCAACATGAAGTTATTAGGTTACCTATCAGGGGTGCCAGGAGTCTAGATGTGGAGAGCTTTGAGAAAACAAGTGCTTTTTTTGCAGTCATGTTCATTTGCACTTTGTACTAAGCTAACTCAATAACAATGGTACTTCTTCACTTTTTCTTCTGTTGTTACCCCTGCAATCTATTTTTCATAAAGCAATTGAAGTCATGTTTTAAAAGACATTAGGTCAGGTTGTGTCTCTCTCCTGTTGAAATATCCCAAGGCTCCTAGTTGCAATGAGATGAGTAGCTAAGCTTCTCTCCAGGGTCCAAGGTTCCTTGCTTAATGGTCCTTGGGTTCATCTCACCACATTCCCACCACTGCTAGCTCCTAGTGTTCATTCAGACTGAAATGTCACTTTCGATGCCATTCCTTAATTCCCTTCAAATTCTGCACTAAGAAACTGAACACAACACAACCAAGAAGCTGAGCCTGAAAAAAAAGTCCAGAAGCACAGAAAATACTACAAGGTGGAACATGATTTTATACCATGGGTCCATCCAAAATTTAGAACTGATATATTCATATTGATATCTTGCCTGAACAGTATGTTAGGAGAATTTTACTTTTACTTTTCTTTTTTCTTGACTATTTGCATCATATTAGTTTGAAGAGCCAGTGAGTTGGAAGGTATCATTTTGAGACAGTTCTTTATATCTGAGCAACTCTAATCCCAATCAAAAACACTGGATTAAAGATGAAAAAAATTTGGTAAATGCTCAGTTTAGTTACCCAAAAAGTAATTGCTGCCAACCTACTATGTGCCAGGAATTCCCCCAGACCTGCAGGAGATCCTCCTGTAGGGAAAAGTCCTTACCTTTTGGGAATTTTTCATAAAGTAGGAGAAATAGGCCCTAAGTACATTTCTACCTTGGCACAAGTGTTCAGGTGAGCTGCTGTGTATAAATGACATTTAAAGAGAAACAGAACCAAGTTGCCTCCCTGAAAGATATATGTTCCAAAAAGCCAAGGAAAAAATTAGGTCTTTGTTCTTATTTTTGATGTTTTTGAATAGATGCTACTTCTGTGGAATTTATTTTCATGACTTCTGATATTCCAGAGTGCAAATACACAAACAAGCGGTAAGTACGAATGTTATTAAAAATCTTGTTAGCAACACTCTGGATGCATCAGGTTATTCTAATCTTTTTGCACCTACTATTGAAAAGATATTCACAAAACAATAATATAGTGATAAACCTTAAGACTTCATTCAATGACTGAATCAGAAAATACTTGTATCTCATGCTTCACTTTGAGTACATCAACTATACATTGTTAAACCAAGTTCTCTGTTGTGTCTTACTTATAAATTTTGCAAAATGTACTTCAACTATACTTACTTATAAAGTCAGTCCTTGAGCACAGAACATACATTTATTATTTGCACAAAAATCAAAGGAATACTTACTTATAAGAGGTTCTTACCGGGGTAACTGTCGAATGTCTCCAGAATATTGGTCATATTTGTAGTTTACTACATACCATTGGGAACTATAAAATTTACAAGCCTGAAAGGACAAAAGTTATAAAATATCATAAAAAATCAGCTGTCTTGATAAAAAGTACCATGAATACAGTTCTCATAATCCCCAGGAACCTGTTAAGGTTAATGATTCTAAAATAGATAAAAAAGTTGTCTCTTGATAATCATTTTATATTTTTTCCATGACCTAGAAAACTAACCTTTTCTGGACTCATGAAAGAGGAAGGATTTAATATATTTATTGTGTCTTACTCCATGAAGGAACACTTAATTGAATCCTCCAATGAGTCTGACCAGAGATGCTGCTAACTTCAAGACCATCATTCTTCAGGTTTCCATGGTAACTGTTTCTATTACCTGACAGTTCATACTATTGAAAGATGTTATTATTTTTATATATGGACTGTCATAATTTCACCCTATTCTCATCTCAGTAACCAATCTTGTTGTTTCCTATGTGTTCAACTTGTCATCTTGACACTAGTTTTTAGTTTTACTTCACACCTTATAGGGGACAGTCTCCTTTTTTTTTTTTTTTTTTTTGAGACAGGGTCTCGCTTTGTAGTTCAGGCTGGCCCTGAGCTCACTATGTAGCCCAGGCAAGCCTCGAACTTAGCAATCCTTTTGTCTCTGTCTCCCTAGTGTTGGGATTACAGGTGTGAGCCATCATACCTGCTTACTGCATACTTTTTAACCACTTAACCACCCGATTATTTAAATACAGCATGACCAAAAATTGCATATTTTTTCATTAATTTTATAAAGTAATATAACAGGAAATATTAAAGTGACAACTTTATCAAGTTTATTATTCTTTTTTTTTTTTTTTTTTTGAGACAGGGTCTCCCTTTGTAGTTCAGACTGGCCCTGAGCTCAAGCCCACTATGTAGCCCAGGCAAACCTCGAACACAGCAATCCTCTTGTCTCTTGCCTCCCAAGTGGTGGGATTACAGGCGTGATCCACCATGCCTGGCACTGTGGTATGTGGTATTGATGGCTGGTGGGCGTGAGTCCCCACGCCCAGCACTGTATGTGGTTACTGGGATCGAACTCAGGGCCTTGTGCTTGTGAATCAGGTGCTGGAACCACTGAGCTAAATCTCCGGCCCAAGGGAGAGTCTTCTTTTTGATTATTCATAGGTTGTATACAGAGATTTGAATGAAAAAGATTTTAATTGAAAGCTGTTTCAAAACAAAGTTAATAGCACAAAATAGCTACCACATAGTGGTAACACGACGGCTGACTTTATAGTATTTATTGGTAGTAAATATTCTCTGAACACCTACTACATACCTGTTACTACAGTGAACATAGATTCAAAATGAGGAGATCACTAGATGGTTTTAAGAACTATTTCAGTTTTTCCCTTCCCTTGACTTCACTAAAACTACCTGCCTCTTATATACATAAGTTTTCTTTGCTTTTTTTTAACCATCAATTTTTTTCTTTCCTTTTTTTTTTTTTTTTTTCAGTACCAGGGATTGAACTTGGGCCCTTATGCTTCCAAAATAGACAGGACACCACTTGAGCTAAATCCCTAGCCCTTCTTTAAAAATGAGAATCATGCCTGGGGTGGTGGCTCACGTCTGTAATCCCAGCACTCGGAAGGCAGAGGCAGGTGGATTGCTGAGTTCAAGGCTTGCCTGGGCTACACAGTGAGCTCAGGACCAGCCTGAACCACAGAGCGAGATCCTGTCTCAAAAATAAATAAATAAATAAATAAATAAATAAATAAGAATCATGACGTGTCATGTACAGGTACAAACTCTCAATGTTTAATGTAACTCTCAGTGTAATGTGTATATAAAATGTACCAAAATCAAAAAGGAGCTCTTTCATTTGTAAAATGACATGATTCTGGAGATTAGTAAGATTAGTATTATTAGAAGACTTCATCCTCTTGCATAAGGCAAAAATACAGAGGGTGCTAAACTTACTGCACTGTGAGAAATAAGGGCCTGTGCCTGTCACAGGAGCCCAGAAGAGGACGGGCTCTGAACGGCTGTGACCTAGAGCGCATGCTCAGAAGCAGAGGGTGGGATGGAAGGAACAACTGTGACGGGCGTGACAGATGGGCAGGGGGAGGAGCAGGGTGGCAGGCTCACAGCTCCAGATGCATGGACAAGGCGTGGAGGGAAAGTGGGGGTTAGGAGTCCTTGGCTGTTGTGTGTTTCTCTGGCCTTGAATTCCCTCATCTCTGAAGCTTTATTTGTTCAGGAAGTTCCCACACACAAACTGGGACTGAGGACCACAACCAGTGAGTTTGGGATGAAGACAAAAGGAGGAGGAGGCGGAGGCAGGAGCGCAGAACAAATGAAGACTTTCAAAACAAGTTAAGTTTATAAATACTGAAAGCAGAGTGACGATTACCAGAGGCTGTGAGGAGGGAGAAAGTGGCAGGGTGGGGGGGGGTTGATTGGCAGGGGCTGCTGCAGGAAGACAGGAGTGGGAAGTTCTGGTGTGTGATGTGCTCTAGGATGACTACACCCAGTTCTGTGCTTCATGACTCAAAATATCAGAGAAAGGATTTTGAATATTTTCACCATCGATGGGAAATATTGAAGAAGTTAGATGGGTTTAGCCTGATTTAAACACTACAATGTACACATGTGTTGAAACATGAGGTTATCCTATAAATATGTACAGTTTTATATATCCATGTATCAGTTTTGCAAAATAAATTAATAAAGAAAATAAAAGAGCATCGAAGAACTCTTCTTCCCCTCGAAAACAAATGCAACAAAAAAGAACATTGAAGAACTCTTCTCCCCCTCAAAAACAAATGCAACAAGAGACTGGATAAAGAAGATTTTACAAAATAAAATAAAATGGAGTATTATTCAGCCAAAAAGAATGATAAATTTGGGTCACTTATACTCAAATGGATGTACCTTGGGCACATACTCAGAAGTGAAATAAATGGGTCACAATGTTTAAATACCATACCATTTCTCTGGTATGAGGAATTCAAGGTGCAAATGAGTTCTAAAATGTATGAGAGGTATTGTGAAATAGGAAGAAGATGTTCAAAAGGGAGGGAGAAAAGAAGGGAATAGGGGTAAAGAAGGAAAAGAAAAAAATTGATGTAAAAAAGGAAAACAAAGCTTATGTATATATGAGGTGGGGGTTTTAGGGAGGGCCCGGGAATGGGAAAAATGAAAATGAAGATGTGTCATGTGCTGGCACAAATTCTCAACGTTGACTGTGATCATATCTATAAAATGTACCAATGAAATCAATTAAAAGAACAAACACAACAAACAGATGAATGTAGAGGATACTAAGAGCAAATCTAGGGGGTCAACAGAAAAGAATGAAGAAAACAGCACAGGTAACTACAACTAAATGTATTAACTGGATAGTTTCTGAGTCACTTTGGCAGATTGCAGGTTTCTGGAGATAGAAGGAAAATGGATCTTTATTAGATTCCTTGGCTATAATGTTGCATCTTCATTTTTTTGTTGTTGTTGTTTTTTTTTGAGACAGGGTCTTGCTTTGTAGTTCAGGCTGGCCCTCAGCTCACTATGGAGCCCAGGCAAACCTCGAACTTAGCAATCCTCCTGCCTCTGCCTCCCGAGTGCTGGGATTACAGGCATGAGCCACCATGCCCAGCTGCATCTTCATTTTTGACAAAGATAGCAAGGATTCAGAAAGGGAGCATAGAGGCCAATTGTATCTCAAGCTATGGAGCCAGAAAACCTGTTATTATAGTTCCCGCTCACATTCCTGCTCTGCTTTCTTTTCTTCTCCTTGTGGTCATTTTCACGTGAAAAAAAATGTATTTTAACCCCCCCCCCAAAAAAAACACAACAATTCAGAGGGCTGGATGTAGCTCAGTGGCACTGTACCCACCTGCCTAGTACAAAGTGAGTTCAATCTCTGGTACCACAAACCAACAAAAACCCCCAAACTAAACCAAACCAAGAGAAAACCAAAACATAAAACCCACTGGTTTTGGATTCCTTTTCAGTCCTGTTCCTGGTATATAACTTCATGTAGTTTTCTTCTATATATACATATGCATATATGAACATTACTTTATAAATTAATTTAACATATTCTAGAAAGCTTTACATTTGCCTTATAAATTTTACTTTCAGTTTTTAGAGTAAAACGTCATACCCCAACTTATTAGTCTGTTTGTCTAATATTGAAAGTCATTTATTGATTATTTTTCTTCCCAAACATTCTTGTGTCATTACTATGTACTCAGTTGTTCTATATAACAGGAATACAGCAGTAAACAAAAGAAGAAAATCATGCCTTCTTAAATTAATATCATGACAAAGTCAATAAATCCAAAAGAAAATATGGAGTGGCACTGAAAAAATAAAGCAGGAGAAGGGGGCCCCTAGGGGAAGGGAGATGATTTAGCTAGAATGATGGGGAGGAATCATGGAAAAGGTGGCACCTGGACAAAGACAGTGACTCATACTTAGGGCGACCTCTTCCAGTTCTGTGCCTTTGTAAGAAGAGAAAAATGCCTGAGTATATCTACATGCATGTGGCTCTTTCAAATACTACCCTGTTTCCATAATTTGCTTAGGATAGAATATTCTAAGTGCTTGAAAGTTTCTTTTATAAAAATCACCAAACCACTGTACATTATTTTTCCTGAAGAATGCACTGGAGGGTTCAGCCCTGAATGCACGGGCTCCTCACCTGATCGTGGGTAAAGCATTTCACTGACTTGGACTTCAGATGAAGCTGCTGAGCACTTGGAATACTGAGCTGGGCTGGCAATTTCTGCCATATAATTCCTGTCGGTGAAACAGACAGGTCTACAGGTTTTAGTGGGACATAGGTATTTTAAATTAGGACTCATACATTAACCCTGTCTTGCTTTGTATTAGAACCTCTCTAGTCACGGTGAATATATACTCTTATGTCCATTATTCACAATAGGCCAAAGGCTTAGCTGAACTTGAGATATGTGAGTCTTCCAATTCCCTGATCAACAATGAAGGTGACACTTCCTTATATTGATAGTAAGTTGCTGTCATTAATTAGTTATGGCATTGTGATCTTTACATTTCTTTATCTCTCTGAGTAGTACCAACCTAATCAGGATCAAATTAGATAATTCCTATGAAGCACTTAACCACAGGACAAGTGCTCAGTAAATACTTTCTTTAAGAATATCAGTTTTCTTGGGATGCTTGACTCAGCCTATAATTCACATTCTTAACAGGTTCTAATAACAACTTGCTTTTCTTTTCCTTTTTATTTATTTATTTTTTTTGAGACAGGATCTGGCTTTGTAGTTCAAGCTGGCCCTGAGCTCACTATGTAGCCCAGGCAAGCCTCGAACTCAGCAATCCTCCTGTCTCTGCCTCCCGAGTGCTGGGATTACAGGCATGAACCACCATGCCTGGCACTGTGGTATGTGGCATTGATTGCTGGTGGGCGTGAGTCACGATGGCCAGCATTGTACATGGTTACCGAGATCGAACTCAGGACCTTGCGCTTGCGAGGCAGGCACCGGAACCACTGAGCTAAATCTCCAGCCCAACAGCTTGCTTTTCTTCATAATAGAAGTTTGGAGACAGACGCTTGATCTCATTATAAGAGACTTGTGTCTCAGTCAAATGACTTCTGAGTATATCTGGTAGATTTCATGAATCTGCTGGTGGTAATTAGGTTTGGATTATATGATTCTTAAAAATCCTTGTAAATCTAGAATTTCTCTGATTATGAGGAAGCCAGTGCCTTTTACAAACAGAACCAAGTTTTTCTATGTAGTTATGGGATTTTGGAAATGTTATGCATAGAAAATTATTCTCTATTCTTTGTTTCAGCCCACACAGTCACTCTAAGAAGATCATTAAAAACTATTATGATTATGGCTACAGCTTCTCTTTGTCTAAAAACTAGGCTGAAATGATCCATCGCAAATTCAAAGTCACAGGCTGTGCTTGTTATAATAATGGAGTCACTGGAATTGCCCCTTACAGTCTTCCTAATCCTCAGGACCCACTTCAGCACAGCAGCTATAGGAGGAGGCAGCCACAGAGGACTTCAAAGGTGGAAAATGAATAGTGAGTAACAGCTTGCTGAGTTAGTTCATTTTTCTGGACAGCAGTGCTCGGGTGCAGGTTTTTCTGACTTGTTGGGTTTTCTTGCTGAGCATTTGTGCTTGCCATCTCTGCCCATTTGTGTTTAGACACAGAAAACTGGTTACAGTTAGTGTGGGCAAAGGCTTGGCCCTTTTAGGTACAGTTTCCTAAACTGTGGGCAGTATTTGAGTGTTGATAAATTCTCTAAGCGTTAGTCATTAAAAGTCAAGTTTCCTTTGAGATCTGCTGAGTCACTATCCCTGTGCTTGAGGGAGAGAACTCTATCCTGTAAGATCTCTGGGTGACTCCAAAGGAGGTGAGAAGTGTTGCTGTTCTTCCATCAAATAGAATCCATCATTCCACACGAAGAAGAACTTGACCTGGTCCTCATGACCCTGGCAGAGAAGCCAGAGCCTTTAGGCCTTAGCTTCTTGGATCCAGTAATTTACCCCAGCATGAGCTTTTATTTATATTGAACATTTTATATATTGGTTGAGAGAATAATCTTTTATATCTCTTTTCCTTTAGAAAGGATTAAAAAACATAATTTGACAACCCCTCCCATCTAAATACTTTAGAAAAGAGTAGACAATTATAAAGAAACCCTACAGAAGTATAAGGAAAAATATTTCATTTTTCTCCTTCTTCCTCTTCAGAGAATCATTAGAATCAATTGAAATCATATTGTAGACCTCAAGGAATAATTTGATTTCAGCAAAACAATTTGTTCATCTCTTAAAGGGGCTGGTTATTAGATTTTGGCTGCAGAGAAATGAGCAGGTAACAAATGGCTTTTTAGATGCAAAACTACTTTTCTTTCTGGGGGTATAGACATTTATTTAATTATATAACAGGATTCCTGCAGTTAAGATTAATGCAGCCACAAAAGGTGTTCCTTTTGTCCCTTCATCCCCACTGGGGTTCACTCTGGATTTATAAAATAATGGTGACAATTTTCATGCTCATACCATTATTTATGAGGTGTAGGAATAATTATTGTTGTCACATAATGTTGATAATAATGCATCATGAAATTAAGTGAATTTAGGAAAACAATGCACTGAAAAGGTGACTGAGTAATTTACTGTTTGCAGGGAGGCATTTCAAAGTGTCTGGAGACACTGTTCATAAGCTAGAACATGAGATTTCTTTTGGACATCGAGATGTGTGGTCACCCATTATACGCATATTGTAGACAAAAAGAGAAAAGGCACCACATTTTTTCTTCCACTGAATCACAGTATGCAACACCTTGAAATGCAGTCATTAATTTCTCCAGTATAAAAACAAGCTGGACCATTTTAAAACTTATGTTAATCTCTTGATAGAAAGGCCATAAATAATGCCTTTGGATGACATTAGCAATAAACACAGACATATGGTTCAGTTTCCCATATCATGGCATAGTTTTATTTATGGGTCATCTCTGGAAATAATTACAGGGGATGCTGGTGTGCACGTGTAGTCCAAATTACTCGGGAGTCTGAGTTAGGAGGGTCAGGAGTTCGTGGCTAGCCTGGGTAACACGACAACCCCCACTGCAAAAAATAAAGCATAGAAGTGTGATGGGTTAACTAGTGGGCAGCTTGGAACACCTGGCTGAACCGAATCAGCATAGTTTGCGGATGGAAGACCCACCTGAAGGTTGTTGCTGGGCATTAAAGGAGAACTGCAGGGGAGGATTTTTCTGTTGATTTGGGCTGTTGATTTTTTTCTAGGAGAAGCTCGCTGTGAATGGTTTTCTGATGGGAAGGTGGCTGTTCTCATTGGTGGGAGAGCTCAGGTCCTTGCTGATGCCAGGAATGGCTGCTGTTCTCCTCAGGGCAGCTCTGGTCTTCTCCACGAGCATCACTTCCTGGGTCCAGTGTAGATCCCTCAGTCTGGTGGCACAGATCCTTCACCCCACTGGGTCAGGGTTTCTGGCTTCCACCACCAGCCTTTGGGGCCGTCTGGTGCAGAGCCTTGATGTGGACAGGCTGAGTTATTGCTGTGGGCTCTAGGCCACCGGCTGGACTCATGCAGGCCATTGGCTTGGGCTCTTGGCTTTAGCTGGACTTGCAATTTTCACTGCTATGGAATCTCGACCCTTGGCTGGATGCTTTACGTGTTATGTGCAGCTTGATCTCTTTCACTTCTCTGCATTTGACTATTTGGGTGAATCTCACACAATAATCCTATAAATTTTGGGTCCTGTATTAAATCTTTTTCCTTTGCAAAACTGACTACGAAAATAAGTAAATAAATGTTCATATGATAGTAGATATTCTTTTTTTTTTTTGAGACAGGGTCTCGCTTTGTAGTTCAGGCTAGCTCTGAGCTCACTATGTAGCCCAGGCAAGCCTCAAACTCAGCAATCCTCCTGTCTCTGCCTCCCGAGTGCTGGGATTACAGGCGTGAGCCACCACGCCCAGCATAGTAGATATTCTTATATGCACAGAAGTAAGTATATACGATGCAAAACAGAATGCCATATACCTTGAGTGTAAAACATCAGTGAAAAGCATTTTTAAATACTTTGAACTTCAGAGTAGCCTGAAATGTCATCTACAGTCTTTGTTGATTGTGAACCAAAATATTTAGTTTCTCTTTTCGAAATAATGTAGTCTGTTCTTTTAAGGGAACTGAGCAAATTGTACCATCAGACTTTGATTCAGGAACCTGTGGCTGATCTGGGCCTATATACTCAATTTCCCAACTAGATTCCATGAGTTGGGACATGAATATGGGATGGTACTAAAAAACTGTGGCAATGTTACGACTGAATCAGTCTTTTCATGTAAGATATAGAACCCAGGATATTATTCAATGTGATCACAACAAATTTATTTTTATTCTTATGCTCCAAATCTGTGTGTGTAACCACCGCCAAGCATTTTAGGATGATTTTTATTGTGGAGAAGGAGAAGCCAATTGAGAATTGGAAAATCTTTTCATATTATGAAACAAGACTACTATTGTAGGGATTTTTAATGAGTAGAAAATGAATTTTTTCAGAGTCAGGAATGTGAAACACTTAACTGTTTTGTTACCAATGTTCTCTTCAGTTTTTGTGCTCATGGACATTTTATTCCAATGCCACTAAAATGAAATGCATTTCAAGTTATCTTAATCACCTTTTGTACATTTATTGCCTTTAGTGATAACACCAAGTGAAAAAATTTTGAGTAATCATTTTGTTTTGGCCATAATAGGACACAATGCTCAGGATAAATAGGACTCAGCTAAATACGGCAAAACTGCATGTATTGATGTCACAATTTTTCCATTATGTTTTTTAAAAATTATAAGAGTATTCTCATTAGTTTAACTTTTAAATTAATATTTTCTTCATTTACTGGGAGTCTCATAATTCTGAGTTAAATAATAGGTTACTAAGAATAAAGAACATTTATCACTGTAAATCCAGGCAAATTCACCATGCTATTAGTGATACCCATGCAAAGCTAGGTGTAATCTTCCATTTGCTCAAATGATTCACATATTCAAACATTAATGTCAATTGAGTCAAAAGGTCTAAAAGTGAGCATAAGAAATTGTTAATGTTTTTATTGTTTATAAATCTTATACTTTAAAAAAATTGAATCTTTTATTGATACATTATATATACATCATAAGCACACACAATATTGAGAATTTATACCAGCATATGACAATTTAATTCTCATTTTTCCCATTCCCCACCCACCCTAGAATTCCCCCGCCCCTATACACATAAGCTTTGTTTCCCTTTTTTATTACCATCATATTTTCATCACCTTGTTACTCACCCTTACACCCCATTTCCCCATTTCCCTTTGAATATTTTCTATTTCACAATACCTTCTTTTACATTTTTGAGGTCATAAGATAAATGTGGCTTTACTTATAAACTTAACTTTTAAAAAATACATACAAAACCAATGGGCCATTGTGTTCTACCATGTTCATCAGTGGATTAAGAGCCTCACAAAAAAAAAAAAAACTAAAAAACTAAAAAAAATCTTTTAATTGAAATCATTTATTCTAAGAAAGGCTATGACTTCTTTTTTTGGACTTGGAGCATGATTATGGCAGAATCTGTCAAAGTTCTTTAGCCATGAAAGCTGTACATATCATTAAAGCTGAAGTTACATCGTAGAAGAGAGTCCCACAGTGAGAAGCACCAGGCCCACTGTGTTCCAATCTGATGCTCACAGATATGTTTGAATCATTCATTTATTGTCCAATGCTTCAGAATCAGGAAACATTAATTTTTACATAATTTATTTATACTTGCCCCCCAACATCATCTATTGAAAGAGATTCTTATTTCTGGGTAGGTTTGAGCGTAACTTATTCCATAAATATGATTCAAAAATTTGCATAAAATACACTACTAAGGTACTTTGAGTGGCAGCCCCAAAATTAATGTGCAGTATATAAAATTATTATAACTGTGAAAATAAAAAAAATGTTTTCTCTCTGTTTCCTTGAGACAAGGTAGTTTCATTCTGATCATATACAGTTCTTGCAGTTAACAAAAATAAGGCATATAAAATTTATTTTAAGTTACAGCAAACCCTTCCCTGTGTAATTTTTTCTAGGACTCTAGCTGTTCGTATCTGCTTCTACATGACTTGGGGTCTCTGGTGCATATTCATACTTTTCTCCTGAATTTGCTTAATGTCTTTTGGCTGAGTTTAAAAAGGTGAAAGAAGAAGAGAAAGAGAATTTTCTCAGTATTATACTCATTTGATCATGTCTTTTTATTTATGTTTAAAATTTTTTGCTTTTCATCAAAACTGGGAATATTTTGGTGTATAACTTAAAGGTAGCCAAATGTCCTGCTGAAAAGATTTTGGTGTTACTGTGCATAAGCTACCCTGCCTGCAGACTTCCAATATATTTATCGAGTTTAGTGTTGAAGCACATTGTAAACAGGGTGAGGATACAGTACTGACCCTTGATAAGATAACATAACCCGCATCTCTTCAGAGTTGAACCCAGTATAATCAGGCCATGTCCGCAATGTCAGAAACTTCTCTGCTGAGGACATCAGGGACCAATGGCAGACTCGGGGAGCCCTAATCTCCACCTTCTCTGGTGTCTTATACCTCTGATACACTGTCTCACAACTGACTGTTCTTTCTTCAGTTATTAGACACCAGTGTCCCCTTGTTCTCTTTCTCCTTCTCTGCTCACAGAATTTCACTTCTTTTGGGTCCTCTTACCAGTCTTCTGTAATGGAAATATAGCTCAGGGACTCACACTCTCAGCTCCAACCCAGCTGTCTTAAACGTCAGTGTTCAAAGTCAGACCAACTTGCCACTTCCTTGTTCCTGTTCTGTGCAGCTATGCGCTTCTTCTAAGGTCCCTCCCTCCATCTCTGTTTCTCTCTCTGTCTATCTGTTTCTCTCTCAGGTAGTGGTGACCTGCCAGGGGGGAATCTTATTTCAGTGTGGCATGGCTATCTAGCTAACAGCCTAAGCCATACATGTGGGAGTAGTTTTCAGCAAACTCCTCTTTTTTACTTTCTTTTCAGTCTTCAAATTGTTAATTCCCTCTCCTTAATATCTTTTGATTGTCACCACAACCACACTGCCATTTTCTAGTACAAGTCTTCAGCAGCACTTACCTAAATTATTAAGGTTTTTGGATTGGGTCTTTGAGAGATGACTCAAACCTTGTTCTTTTTTTTTTTGACAGTACCAGGGATTGAACCCAGGCCCTTGTGCTTCCCAGGTAGCCAAACCTTGTTCTTTAACTCAGGAATACTCTATGGGTGCTTATCAGAGTGTTCCAAAACTTTGGCCTGTTCCTTTTTGCCTGACAGTGTGCTCCTCAAGGGCAAGGACTGTGCTATGTCCATTTGGTAGCATCTGGTTAGTAAGTGATAAGGGCTGAATAACAAGTCCAGCCCCATCTTCTATCCAATGGTTCATGCCCTTCATTGCACACTTAGTGTGATCCATAGAAACAATAAGCCAGCGGGAGAACTTAACCCTTTGTAAAAAATGGAATTAACACCATGAACTCAATTAGCAGCAGCAGATTCTTAGTCACTGTTTTAGTCACTTTCTCATCTCAGACACAATTTCTAACACCCACAACTTAGTATTTTGGCTCATGAATTTTAGAGGATTTAATCCACATCTGGCTGGCTCCGAAGCATGAAGTGCATGGTAAAAGGGTCCAGGGAACAAAAGCTGCTCAGAACATGGCACCAGGAAGCAGAGAGTGAAGGGAGGCACCAGGAAGGGAGACAGACACTTCCAGGTCATGTCCCCAGGGAACCATGTCTTCAGATCAGATTCTACCACCTAAGAGCATATTCAACTATGGATGCATCAGTGGATCAATCTGTTAATGAGAATGGCACCCCCAACCCGATCACCTTCTAAGAGCTCCACCTCTGAACACCTGAGTCTTTTAGAGGACATTCTACATCTATCTCATATCAAAGACCTAAGAGAGCAACTTGTTTATGAATTAAATCCATAGTTAACCTTAGGATAAGAGAAAAAATAACATGATAATTAAATAGAGGATTGAGAGGACAAAATTTTAATGTGTAATTCTGAAATTTATCAGTTGCTGTGTGTTTCAAACTTTAAAATTAAGCTTATTTATTCTTACATTATGCTGTATAAGGATAAATCCACAGAACAACCATCCCTGGGATTTGTTTGGGATTGTGTTCTAGTCCTGTGAGACATCCTTGAATAAAGGCAGGTGTTTTGATATTACCAAAAGGAGTCAAGAGTGGAGGTTTGTCCATGAAAAGAAACAGTCAATTTATTTGATTTTTTGGAAGATTTAATATTGAGATATGACCTGAATGCTGGCTGCTTGTGCTTCTAGATGGTCTCAGATACAGATTTAACCCTTAGAGCTCTGGAAGGAAGACATCCACATCCTTTCCTGTATGGGTTTATTTGAGAAATCCTGGGTCAATGTCACTCTCAAGAAACAGCTCTGCTTATATACAGGAAAAGGACTTTGAAAGCTGTTCAGAGGAGCCTGAGCTTTCAATTGACCAACCTGAGTATATGACCTCATGAAAAAAAGAGTTCATAAGAGTCCTGTGTATTATGCCCTTAGTTCTTGATAATCTTTGATCAAATTTGTATCAGCATTTCTCAAAGGTATTTCTGAAGATATGTGGGGAAAAAGGACATTATATCTCATGGTCAGATAAATTTGGAAAATATGTCTATCATACTTCTCAATAGACTCAATGGATGTGGATTAATGAAAGACTCTGAGGAGTGTGTGTGTGTGTGTGTGATGAGACACCTATGAGAACCCTACACATCTGGATTTCTGAAGGACATTTTACGATGTGAAACCGGCTTGTCCTTTAATTCAAATCACAACGTCTTCCAAGCTTTACTGTGAATATTCTATGGAAGCTTGAAGTTTTCAACTACATTTACTCTTCTTAAATCTGATTTGTATTTTTTATTGAGTTTAGGTTCTGTTTATATTTATTTAGTTCTCGGAAACTCACTATTTCTAGTTTGAAATCTCTACTTTGAATTCTTCCTTGCCGCAATAATCTAGCACTGTCTGGATAAAGACAGAACATAATCACTTAATATCCACATGTGCCTTTATTCTAAAATGTTGTTTCTATACCCTTTAGTTCCCAAGTATTTGGTGTCATGATGAAAGACATTTAAGCCCTTGATTTTCTTACTTTCTCCTCACTGTGGTTATTTTACTGTTGCGGCATGACTGGTTCCCATGAGGTGGAAGGGCTTTGTCAACACAGCAGCTCAGTATCTTCATACTTGCTTGGCGTTTGTACACGTATTCAGCTGAGATGGTCCTCAGGCCTTATTTCCTCTCAAACTACTGTATCTCTCAATTTTCCACTCCCCCAATCATTTTTTATTTGATAAAGGCACAGTAAACCAAGAGCTCAGTTTTAATTAGTAGGCTCAGCCTTCTTTTTATATTTCTCCTTTGTGTGTAGTAAAATGGAAATTCTGCTACAGAAGTTTTGCTCAAGAAATCTGCATCCTATTGATAGATCATTTCAATTACCCTCTCTCCAAGCAGCAGTGAGGTTGTTCAGAAGTGTTCTGTAGCATTTTTAAATGGTTATGGATGTTGATGTTAAGCCACTTAGGAAGATCAGATAAATATTTCCTAGTTGCTCTTTTCCAAGTGTTTTCATACTACCCTTGTTGGTATCTTTATCTTTAGAATCATGGCATAAGAATTATTAATGGTGTTATATAAGAATGAAGAAACTTAGATGATGAGATTAATAGTTTGTCCATATGAAGGACATCCTCCCTTGTAAACAGTAGAAATATTCTCACCATGTCAGGCTATTAAGCACATGGCTTAAAAAAATTTATCAAAGGCTCACAAGATAAAGTAGGTGATTGCAGGGAGTATGGAATCAGAGAGCAGTGCCTTATTTCTGGTGTTCTGTGGACTCAGGCAAGTTGGTTAATCATATTGAGCCTGTTTTCTAGGTTCTCATATCCGTGTCACAGAGTGCTCTCCCATATGCCCGTGTGTGCATGTGGCTCAGCTACGAGCTGATGTCAGTGTAACTGATGGTGCATTTTGGTGGATGCGAACTAAACCTATGCTTTTGTGTGGACAGCAACTTCCCATTTAATGGGCAGGGATGACAACTAATAGCAGATAAAACAGAAAAAAGACATGTGACTCATTTTCTTTCAATACCATAAAAATATGAAGTCATTTAAGATTTAAATCAAAAGGTCTCTTGCTTCTCACAAGAGGCTCAGAATTGTGAATGTAGAGTGATGTGCAAGAGAGCTCAAAATTTTATGGAACTGGATGTGTTTAAACTAGATTCTCACCAATTTGTTGCTTAGCAACCATGACATTTGTCCTTGTCACTCTGCAGGGAGTCACTGAGCAATTTAGCACAGGTTGGACCCAAAAAGGGTTTATATTGTATCAGCTGAGGTAAGGTAAACATGTTTCCACAAAAAATCTTGCAGACACCTAGGAATTCATTTTAATTCTTGTTTAATCTGGTTTCGAAAATGCAGCCAGTGTTCCAGCTGTGGTCCACTAACTAGGTATGTCTGCGTTACCTGAGCAAAAACTACAGTGCTGTTGTGCGGGCAAAGCGGAAAGAAATATTCCCTGCCGAGGCTCAGGAGGGCAAAGCACCACATGGCAGTGAGCACTGCGGTCCAGACCTCAGGGTTGTGGGCTAAAAGACCGGTGTCCAGACTCAGGATCTGTCTGTTCCTGGCTGAGCAAGTTTCTTAATCTTCCTGTGACATGGATTTCTCATTAAAAGGTGACGATGAACTTGATGATGTGGCATTTGTATGTTATTAGAACAAGTAAATAAATAGTTTGGGAGCATTTCTGGCACAGAGTAAGCAGTCAATAAATGTTAGCTGCTATTGACAATTGAAACCAAAACTTTCAGCCAGTCTCATTCTCTGGGGTCATTTCTGTATTTTAACCCAGTTGCCTGGTGAGCCCTTTGTTTTTGATATAGTTACTGCAGCCCTGACTGATTGTTTTCAATGATCATGCAAGGATATTTGTAATCAGCCTTTCTCTTCTTCCCAACCCATAATTACAGGCTCCCTCTTTATCTCCATATTTAAAACTAATCTCAATCTTGGGAATTTTTGTAGCATTTATACTTACACATAAAAATTAGCAATAAATAAAATAGGCTAAGGTTTCCTTCTTTCTCCCTCCTTCCTTCCTTTCTTCCTCCTTTCCTTCCAGTCTTTCCTCTCTCTCTCAGTCTGTCTCTCTCTCATTGAAAAAACCATGAGATTCGCTTGTGTTGCCAAGGAGAGAGAAGTGTTCTTTCTTGAGCTTTGCTCATAAAAGTAGCATTTCGGGACCCACTTGTATCTGTGATAAAAGTCAGCCTAGTTGGTTTCTTTTGTAACAGTTCATAGGAGAAGAAAGAGCTGAAGGGTGAAGGTGAGAAAAGGAGCCGGTGAGTAGTTGAAAGGAAAGTAAGGCAGAAAAAAGGTGAAGACCGGAAATTTCTCCCCAGGAGAAAGGCCAATGTCATGGTCAACCTGTTCTCTCCTGAAGGTAATGTTATCAAAGAACCTGCTGAAGGCTGAGGTGGGGTGCAGAAGCTCTGGAAATGCACTACATTATGACCAGTAAGGACTAGTCTTTTGAGATCTCCTGTGTTGAATAGATCTAGTTTTCAGGCAGTTTCATCCCTGGAAAGGTAATTGTAGGACCTTGGTCTCACCTAAGGATCAGTGGTAGGGATTGTGAATTGGTCATGGGCTGATTGGCTCTGTTTGAAGGCGTGGAATATTTAGCAATAAAATGAGATAAAAAGAGCCATGAGATAAAACTCTACAATTATGGAAGTGTATACAAATTCATAGTCGTTACATTAAGAAACGATTTAGAATGAACCATGTCTGATGATCACAACTGACTTCTGTGACACACAAGCCCAGGAGGTAGATCCATGAAAGCAAAATGCACGTGGAAATTTAATATGACACTTTCATTGTCAACCAACAGCAACAATCATAATAAAAAGAATCTGAAGTAGTCCTTTAGGGAGCTCCTTAATGACTTTTAAGAATTATGCTGAATTTTAGATTTCGGAGACAAGTTTGGGGAATAGATCTGACTGCACTAAAGATACACTAAATAATGTTGTTTCAAAATATTTTTTAATTACAAAATTTGTTTGTAATGTGATAACATTGAAAGAGGATTTGCAGCTGTTCTCTGCCTTCTTTTTTGGCATTATTAGGATAAACTTTCCTGCTCAAGCCGTCCTATGACCCTAACATGCCATTGGATTCTAATTACTACTATTTCAAATGTGTGCATTTATATACATGAATAAAATTTAGTCCTACTTCTCTTTTATTCTTTTGTTTTGGAGAAATGTTACTTTAAAAATAGATTGGGGCAGTTTACATCTTTTCCCATGGTATGGATTAGCAAACAGGTGAAACAAAAGTATCCAGGATGGATTCAGGTACATATAGTTATTTAATAAATGTTAAAGATGGCAAATCAAAGTCTTTGGGGAAGGTCAGGGAAGTTAACAAATAATACTTAGATATTCACTTGGAAAAAAATCAAGTGAGGTCTGCATTTCATATTACATAAGTAATAAATTCCAGATGAATATAAAATCTATATTTTAAAAGCAAAGGTATAAAAACTTAGGAAAATATTTTAAGTAGAAAGCTAGGGAATATGAGCAGATTTAAGCAAATAAAAATTTTAAAATGTTATATGTTAAATGATTAGAGTCAAGAAATATTTGATTAAAGAAATAATTTGTAACTCATGTGTTTTTCCTGACACATACACACACGTGTATATTTTTAACATTCATAATTATGCAGATTAACATGAAAATACAATCCAAAAGAACATAAATAAAAGTATCAGTTAACTCAAAATTAGGAAATGCAGCCAACTAAGACATATACACTAGTTGTCAGGAAAAACAAATTGAAAAAAATTACATATGATATTTTCAGGGAAAA
>PVIC010031479.1:0-21289 GCA_004025085.1 Thryonomys swinderianus | reverse complement strand
AATGCTGGCGAGGCTGTGGGGAGAAAGGAACCCTTCTCCACTGTTGGTGGGATTGCAGACTTGTGCAACCATTGTGGAGATATGTGTGGAGATTTCTCAGAAAACTAGGACTAGGGGTCCCATTTGACCCTGCTATCCCCCTGCTAGGAATATACCCAAAAGAACTTAGAAAATCACATTGGAAAGACAGATGTACACCCTTGTTCATAGCAGCTCAGTTCATGATAACTCAATCTTGGAAACAACCCAAATGTCCATCAACTGGAAACTGGATAAAGAAGATGTGGTTTTTTTTGTTAAAATGGAGTACTATTCTGCCATAAAGAATGCCAAGATTGATTCATTTATGTACAAATGGATGCACCTGGAAGACACCCTAAAGAGTGAAATCAGTAGAGCACAGATAGGCAAATACCGGATCTTCTCGCTGATTTGAGCACCAGTAGATGCAAATGAGCTCTAGTAGTATGACAATCTTTTTAGAATGGGAAATTTCCAAAGGAAATTTGGTGTGGGGATGTAATGAGGGGAAGGAATAAATATGATTCTGAAAGAAAATAAAAGAGCATGTATATAGGGGGTGGGGAGGTGTGGGTGGGGATATGAGTAAAAATGAGAATTGACTGTGTCATATATTGGTACAAATTCCCCAGTGTTATGTGTGAGTGTGAATGTATGCAAATTGTACCAATAAAGAATGCAATTTAAAAAAAAGAATATGGGGCCGGAGGGTTTGCTCAGTGGTTCCAGCACCTGCCTCGCAAGCGCAAGGACCTGAGTTCGATCCCCGGTAACCACATATAATGCTGGGTGTGGAGACACACCCACCAATCATCAATACTGCATACCACAATGCTGGACGTGGTGGCTCACACCTGTAATCCCAGCACTTGGGAGGTAGAGACAGGAGGATTGCTGAGTTCGCGGCGGCTTGCCTGGGCACCATAGTGAGCTCAGGGTCAGCCTGAACTATAAAGCGACACCCTGTCTCCAAAAAAGCAAAAAAAAAAAAAAAAAAAAAAAAAAAAAAAAAAAAAAAAAAAAAAAAAAAAAAAAAAAAAAAAAAAGAATATGTCCTGCTGTTCCAGAAGAGAGATTGGCCAAGGGTTCTTACAGACTCAAGGGTTGTGTGAGTTGGAGGTTTACCTGAGCTACATAGTGAGCTCAGGGCCAGCCTGAACTGCAAAGCCAGACTCTGTCTCAAAAAAAAAAAAAAAAAGAAAGTTAAAAAACAGAATAAGAACATTACTTGAAATAAGCATTTTACAGGCATCACGCCAGAAATTAAACCAAAAATCATCATCAAAACAAAAAATAGAAATGAGAAAATGTCTGAATGAAACTCAAACCCAGAATTCCCCAACTTCAAAGGGACATTTAGGGAACAACGAGATGAACCAACCTGAAACTCAACCACCTCAACTCCCTGAACTAGTGACAAAAGAGTATCTGGAAAAAAATGAAATCAGAAATAACCTCACAGATAACAACAGAGATAGTGACCATGGTGAAAGATACAGATTAAAAAAATAGAGAACCTCCGGAACATGAAGGAATGCCAGAACAGAAAACAAATGGAATCCAATAATCAGATTCAAATGGAAATTCAAAAGATTAAAAACTCCATTTAAAGTTTACATGGTAACTAACAAATGCAAAGAGAGTCTCAGACATAGAAGACAGGATGATAATTAGTGAGTACGACAGGGTTTCTTTTTGTAGTTCAGACTGCCTCTGAGCTCACTATGTAGCCCAGGCAAGCCTCAAACTCATAGCAATGCTCCTGCCTCTGCCTCCTGAGTGCTGGGATTACAGGTGTGAGAAACCATGCCTGGCATCGTGATTTGTGGTACTGACTGCTGGTGAGCATGAGTCACCACACTTGGCACTGTGGTATGTGGTTATCGGGGATCAAACTTGGGACCTTGTGCTTGCCAGGCAGATACCAGAACCACTCAGCTAAATGCCCTGCCCAGATTTCTTCATAATAGTAAGGGACCATGAAAAATCAACCCAGCAGCTGTTAGATGATGCAAAGAAGAATAACATAAGACTGATTCAAGTCAATGAAGAAACAGGCGACAGTGCAAATAACATTTTTAAAAATGTTCACAGATGTAAAGGCAGAGAACTTCCTGAGCAGGAGAAAAGAATGTGACATACAGGTAAATGAGGCATACAGGATTCCAGTTAACCATAATCAAGAAAAATTCTACACCTATGCATGTAATAGTCAAGATCCTAGAACCTGAACAGAAGAATTAAATATTGAAAGGAGAGTAAAGAACAAATCATATACAAAGGGAAACCTATCAGAATTATGGCAGATTTTTCAGCACAAACTCTCAAATCTATAAGAGCCTGGAGTAAAGTATTGCAAGCCCCTAAAGAAAATAAACTTCAAGCTAGATTGATGTATCCTGCAAAACTATCTTTCAAGATTTTATGGGGAAATAAGATACTTCATGACAACACCTTAGAAACTTCATGAAGACCAAACAACACTCATAAAATTTTTAAATAATATCCTAGAAAAAGACAGTGAGAATCATAATTCTATGAGGCCTAACAGACTGAAACCATTAGGAAAAAGGCAAGAAAGTATACAGAAGGGGAAAGAATTTTTAAAAAAGAATAATAATACAAGAGTCAACGACAGGAAAATATCATGACAAGGATTAGTCAACGTATATCAGTTATAACCACCAATGTTAATTCATCAATTAACCAATTCACCAATTAAAATTCACCAATTAAAAGAAATAGAGTGGCAGAGTGAACTAAGAAGCAAGATCCAATAATATGCTGTACTTAAGAAACATACCTAATTCAGAAAGAAATTCATAAACTAAAAGTAAAAGGATGGAAAACAATTCTGCATATGACAGGATACCCACAACAAAGCAGGAGTGGCTATCTTATTTGCAGACAAAGTAGACTTTAAACCAAAACTAATTAAGAGACAAAGAAGATCACTGCACCCTCATATGAAAAAGAATCCAACAGGAAGAGATGATATTTGTAAATATATATGGACCAAAGGCTAGCATATCCAACTATATAAATCAAATATTAACAGATAAGAAAAGCTAAATAAGCACTAATACAATAGTAATAGGGGACCTTAGTATCCCACTGTCACAAAGACAGACCAACCAGACAAAATATCAACAATGAAATACTACAAACTTAACCAACTTTTTTTTTTTTTTTTTGCTTTTTGGAGACAGGGTCTCGCTTTGTAGTTCAGGCTGGCTCTGAGCTCACTGTGGTGCCCAGGCAAGCCGCCGTGAACTCAGCAATCCTCCTGTCTCTGCCTCCCGAGTGCTGGGATGACAGGCGTGAGCCACCACGCCCAGCATTATATGTGGTAACCGGGGATCGAACTCAGGTCCTTACGCTTGTGAGGCAGGCGCCGGAACCACTGAGCTAACCCTCTGGCCCAAACTTAACCAACTTTTTGAACAAATGAACATAATCGACATCTACAGAGTATTGTATCCCACAAAATCAGAAGACACACGCTACTCAGCTGCACCTAAGTCATTCTCCAAAATAGACCACATGTTAGTTCATAGAACATGTTTCACTAAATGCAAAGGAACTGAAGTTATCCACTGTGTACTGTCAGACCATAGTGCCTTGAAATTTGAGATCAACAGCAATTCCAAGAACTTCATAAATACATGGAAATTGAATAATACTCTCCTGAACAATGAATGGGTCACAGAAGAAATTAGACAGCTTCTACAATTAAATGATAATGCCAATACAATATACTGGAGTCTATGGACAATATAAAAGCAGGTCTGGACAATATAAAAGCAGATCTACAAGGGAAATTAATAGCAGTGAATGCCTAATACTAGGAATTCCAGATAAGCAACTAATGCTTAACCTCAAGCTTCTAGAAAAAGAACAGCAACACAAAGTTCATACAAAAGGAGGAAATGTCAAGGATCAGAGCAGAAATTAATGCAATGGAGACTAAGAAAATGATACAAAAATTCAACAAATCAAAAAGGTAGTTCTTTGAAAGAATAAACAAAATCAACAAGCTCTTAGCCAACCATATCAAAAAAAGAAAAGGCTCAAATTCATGTAAATAGAAATGAAACGGATGAAATCACAACAGATCCAGCAGAAATTCAGAAGATAGTCAACACCTATTTTGAGAAGCTGTACTTCAATAAGATGGAAAAAACAGAAGAAATAGATTCCTAGACACATATGAATTTCCAAAGCTGACTGAAGATACAAAAGTGCTGAACAGGGCCGGAGGGTTAGCTCAGTGGTTCCAGTGCCTGCCTCGCAAGCGCAAGGACCTGAGTTCGATCCCGGGTAACCACATATAATGCTGGGCGTGGAGATACGCCCACCAACAATCAACACCGCATACCACAATGCCGGACGTGGTGGCTCACGCCTGTCATCCCAGCACTTCGGAGGCAGAGACAGGAGGATTGCTGAATTCACGGCGGCTTGCCTGGGCACCATAGTGAGCTCAGGGCCAGCCTGAACTACAAAGTGAGACTCCATCCCCCCCTCAAAAAATGCTGAACACTCCAATATCAATATGTGAAATTGAAAATATAATTAAAAACCTACCAACAAACAAAAGTCCTGATTCTGATGGCTTCACTCCTGAATACTACAAGAAATTTCGAGAAGAGCTAATGCCACTACTTCTCAAAATTTTTAATGAAATCAAAAGGGACACAATACTCCTAAATTCATTCCTAGAAGCAAACAGTACCTTGATTCCAAAAGTAGATAAAAGACCCAACCAAGAAAGAAAACTGCAGGCCAATCTCTATAGTGAATATAAGTACAAAAATCCTCAATAAGATACTAGAAAACAATACAGAGGATTACTAAGATCATATACCCTGACCAAGTTGCATGTATCCCAAGCATGCAAAGATGGCTTGACATATATAAGTCATTAAATATAACACATTATATTAGTAGACTCAAGGACAAAACCCTTATGCTCTTCTCAATAGATGCAGAAAAAGCATTCCACAAAATTCAACACTTATTCGTGATTAAAACCGTACAGAAAATTAGAATTGAAGGTCTTCTAAACCTGATAAAAGCTATTTATGAAAGACCCAAAACCAGTTTCAAAAACCAAAACTTTCTATGCTAAAATCAGGAACAAGCATGTCCACTATCACCACTCCTGTTCAATAGAATTCTGGAAACATTACCACAGTAATTAGACAAGAGAAAGAAATAGAGGGAACAAAGATAGAAAAGGAAGGAAGTAAACTGTCACATTTTGCTGATGACATGGTACTCTACATAGAAAATCTCAAAAACTCAGCCAAAAGACTGCTTGATTTAACTGCCAGATTCAGTACAGTAGCTGTATACAAGATCAACACTCAAAAATCAATGCTTTACTCTATGCAAATAACAGACTCACTGAGAGAGAAATTGGGGAAACTATTCCTTTCACAATAACACCTGGAATAATAAAATATCTAGGAATCAATCTAACAAAGGACGTGAAAGATTTCTACTCTGAACCCTACAGCACTCTGAAAAAGAAGATTGAGGAAAATATCAGAAAATGGAAAGACATCTCTTGTTTGTGGTTAGGACGAACGAATATTGTCAAAATGGTCACATTCTCAGAACTACTATATAGATTTTATGCAATCTCAATTGAAATCCCAACAATATATTTCACAGACTACAGAAAACGGTCCAAAAATTATCAGGAATCATTGGAGACCTAGAATAGCAAAAGCAATTCAAAGAAGTGACATGAGGTATCACAATCCCAACTTGAAACTATACTTACTACAAGGCCACTGTGATAAAAACAGCATGGTCCTGGCTAAGAAACAGAACTGAGTATCAATGGAACAGATTAGAAGATGCAGAAATAAACCTCAGATACACTAAGCCCCCTCATCTTTGACAAAGGAGTCAAATATCCTCAATGGAAGAAAGATAACCTCTTTATTAAATGGTGCTGCAGAAACTGGGTTTCAACCTGCCAAAAAGTAAAACTAGACCTACATCTTTCACCATGAACTAACTGAAATTGAAGTAGATTAAAGATCTAAATATTAAAACAGAAACACTAAGTCTGCTGGAAGATAGGTTAGATAGAATTCTTGAAGATACTAGTGTAAGGAAAGACTTTATGAAAAAAAAAAAAACTCAGTAGCATGAGAACTTGCAGAATCAACAACTGGGATCTCATATTATTAAAAGGTTCTGCATGGCAATAGAAACTACCAGCAGAGCAAAAAGACAACCTACAATGTGGAAAAGAATTTTACCAGTTGTTCCTCGAACAAAGGTCTATAATCTAGAATCTATAAAGAATTTTTAAAAATTAGAGACCTAAATTTTAAGACCCAATTCAAAAGGGGGCATCTGAAATGAACACTTTTCAGGTGAAGATGTAAAAGAAGCAAAGAAATATGTGAAAAAATGTTCCGTATCACTGGTCATTTGAGAGATGCAGATGAAAACAACACTGGGATTCCATCTCACTCTAGAAAGAATGGCTGCTCTCATGAAATCAATCAACAGTGAATGCTGGTGGGGCGTGGAGAAAAAGGAACACTGCTCCACTATTGGTGGGAATGTACACTGGTGCAACCACTGTGGACATTAGTGTGGAAATCCCTCAAAAAATTAAGGTTAGATGTCCCATTTGACCTGCTATTTCCCTGCTGGAATATTCATGGAGGAATTAAAAGCATCATACCACAGGGACATATGTGCACCCATGCTTATAGCAGCACAGTTTATAATAGTTAAATCTTGGAAACAACCCAAATGTCCATCAATTGAAGACTGGCTAAAGAAGATGTGGGGTTTTTATATATAAAATGGAGTATTACTCATCCATAAAGATAGATAAATTAGAGATATTTATAGCTAAATGGATACACCTTGTGGCCATATTCCTAAGTAAAATAAATAGGGCACGAATGTGCAAATACCATATCATTTCTCTAGTATGAGAAACTGAGGTGTAATTGATGTCCAGAATGTATGACAGGTATTGTCAAATAGGAATAAAATGCTGAAAGGGTAACTGGGTGGGGCAGGGGAAAGCAGAGAAGGGCAAGAAAAAATTTGATGGTAAAAAGAAAAAACAGAAGCAAACTTTATGCATATGGGGGTGACCATTTGAAAAGAGGGCATGGGAATGGAAAAGGTAAGAATCAAGATATATCATGTACAGACACAAATTCTCAATGACAAATGTGATCATATGTATTTCTACAATGTAACAATAAACTCAATTTATTAGAAAAAACTGTAAAAATGTCTATTCTCCATCAATACCAGATGAGATCAATTTTTTTTTTAATTTCCAATCTGATTGCTGAGATCCAGTGTCATTTTTAAGTTCAGATTTCTTTAATTGTGTGAGAAGTTGAGGTCAGGGAACAGAGGATGAAGAAACAAGAGGCTCAGAAGCCATGTCTTCTCTTGGAGTTTGCTGTCACAAGGGAAAGGAAATGCCATGGTGGGAGTTGGGAACCAAGAAGATGCATAGGCTGAGGGAGAAAGGGGTGAGGAGCAGTGACTGGTGGAAGAGAAAGAACCTTGATAGTGGATGAAATAGCTATGAGCAGGATTGGGCCTGTTCCTGCTCAGGGGCAGCTCTAAAGAGAAGAGTGGGCCTGGATACTTTTGACTAGGACTGGGGAGCAGAGACACAGCCCACCAGTTTCCCACCACACCACTTGTCCTCTCTTTGTTTTAGTTTGGCTTAGCCCAGGTTACAGAGCTATTTAGTAGTAGAAATGGGCTTATATTCAGAATTCTGAAGACTAAACCAGGTGATACCTATTATCACCCTGTTGCCTTTGTAAAAATTTTACCATAACTTTCCTGATGAAATAGTATATTGTATTCTAAAATGGAAATTATTGCACCTTATGACAACTGCCAACATTTTTTTTTGGTGTGGTACCTGGGATTGAACTCAGGCCCTTGTGTGTCCAAGGTTGGTACTGTACCACTTGAGCGAAATCCCCAGCCCCCAATATGAAAATTTTAAGTGATCTATGGACATGAGTGGCAGACCAAGGTGTAAGGTGGGATATTCAAGGCACGTGGTGTCTGTTCCCATCTCTTAGAGACCTTGGTTCTATGAGTTTATGTTCCCAATTGTATGAACATCACCCCCTAAATACTCCAGGGCCTGTCCTTGTCAATCTTGGAGCTATATCTTATCGCTGAGCTTATTTGCTCTTTAAGACCCTCCACTTTTCCATCCATCCTGTGAGGTCACTTTCTGCTCATACTCTCATTTCTTGTGTGCTTTCTTAAGTGAAGACAATGTCTCAAGAAACTGATAGCAGAACTAGCCTCCTGGTAAGGTTAATGTGTGCCCATAACCAAGTTAACTTTCTAGTGGACTTGTGTATAAGAAATCAAGTCTAATTATTCCTAATGCAGCTGTGAAGGATGCATTTCTAATCTGCAAAGCAGAGAAGCAGAGTTCACACCTGTAATTAGACTATCAAAACTCTCTCACACAGTTGAAGCAACATTTGGAGCTGTCCTTCCTGTCCCAAGTCTGCATTCTAAATTTTCCTGGGTGGAGATGTATTCTGGCTCCAGCTGGAAAGTTATAACTTTTTGTGAACAGATCTACGTTTGCCTAGAACACCTTGATTTGCTCTATGGATGATCAGACATGAGTGAACTCGAGATGAGTCTCAGTTCATTCAGATGTGCTGTCCATGATGACCAAAGGGGTGTTGACCCAATGCCCACAGCCTGTTAGAGCTTCACATATCTGCCCAATACTTCTACACTTGGAAAGGAAAATCTCCCTCTAGCTGAGGAAGTAAAGAACTCTCTATAAAATTCTCCCATCACTACAGACCACAGGACCAGATGAGAAAATTGAAGAGAGAGGTTCTTGTCTTCTTCCAACATATGGTCCTCACTGTACAGGGCCTGTGAGGACTTCATGACCTCCAGTGAGCACCCTTCATTGGACCTGGAGCTGTTGAGTCCTTCATTTCTATATCTGCACAGTGCATTCCATGTCACAGATGCTCTCTGTGAACCTGGGAAGAACTCCAGCTCTTATCTAGGCCATGGATTTCAGCAGTAGAACAAAATTCCAAGCAGACATAGATGTATAAAACAGACAAAAGTGGAAATGGGTGAATTAAAGCTAAGGTGATGGGTAGTTCTGCTTTCCACATTCTCCACATCTTCCCCTGTCTCCTGAGGACCTGTAAGGCAACAAAGGAACCTCTAGATTCCATAAGACAGAATTTGTAATCCACTTGGGACATTGTACTTGATAGGCTAGGTATAGATTAAGAAAAGTAGAGTTGAGACAGGCAGATATGTAGAATAGTAACACTTACCTGGACTACAGTTGCTACCTTACAGTAATACATATTCTGCAAAAAGACGTTGAATCTGAAGGTTTATACTCAGCACAACGGAAAGGATTCTTATGATGGGGAGAAAAAGAGAGTAAGGAGGGAACATAAAGGGGACTGAGTAAGTAAAAATAATTAGTGAAACAAGATGGTAGGTTTAAAAATGGAGGAGACTCCCTGCTAATGAATCGAAGCCTCAGTTTACAGATGAGGAAGCTGAGGCCCAGCAAGGGCCCACAGTAATTGGCTGCATGATCTGGATAGAAGTGCAGTCCTTGAAATTCTCCATATCAGACTAGAGTGTCTGCTGTTTGCTTCTGTTCTGTGAGCATTTCGTGAAGGAGTCTTCATGTCTTTCATCACTTAGATCCAGGAAGAGCTCACGAGATCAAACACAAACCACAACAGATACTTAATCAACCCTTGCAGCACACAGAGGACAAAAGGAGAGGTGGGCTGAGGCTCAGGTAGTGTTGGGGAATCCACAGAGAACACATGTAGAAGACAGTTTTACACTTAGATGGAGTATTTTGCTTTAAGGAGCTTTTGCTGTTACACTTTAGGTATGTGATTCATTTAGAATTAATTTATTGAGCATTCACTCCTCCATATGGGTTCCACATTAACAGAGTCAACCAAGGAGAAAAATACTAGAAACAAACATCCAAAGAAAGTTCCAAAGAACAAAACTTGAATTCTGCCACACCTTCAGCCCCTCTCCAGCACTTCTTGAGCATTGTTAACCTCTAGTCTTGCTCAGGAGCTATACAATTGGGATGACCATGGTTGCATATACCAAGCATACACAGACATTTTTCCCCCTCATTTTTCCCTAAATAACACAATATAGCAACTATTTACATAGCATTTGTAATAGGCATTGTAAGTAATTTAGAGAGTACATGGCAGATGTGCACAGGGTGTATGTAAATAATACACCATTTTGTAGAAAGAACTTGAGCATCCCTTGATTTGGGTAACAGGCTAGGGGTTGTGGAACCCCAACCCTTTGGTGCCAAGAGATGACTGTATATGGTGTGAGGTGAGAACAGAGGTTTTAGGATTTTCTTCCATATACATGTGTAGTTGTTTTAGAACTATTTCTTAAAAGACTTTCCATTTCCTATTGGATTATTCTTGTGCCTTTGTTGAAAATTAAACAATGACACAAATGAAGGTCTATTTCTGGTCTCTTTCCTCTGTTCCAGATAGCTCTGGGTTTATCTGTCTTTCTTTACTGCATGGGTTTGATTATTGTAGCTTAATAGTTGTGAAATTATGTAATACAGTTCTCCACTTCGTTCTTTTCTTTCAAGATCACTTTGACTATCTAAGCTCTTTGTATTTCCATATACATCTGAGAATCAGCTTCACAATTTCTGGAGAAGAGAACAAAAAATGAAAAAAGAAAAAAGGAAAATTCTGTTTGGATAACTGGATGATGCAGCACTTGACGCATGTCAAAATTCCTGCCCCACATCTCACCCATGCATTTAGTAAACAATGAAACTGAGACATAGAGGAAATCATGTGTCTTGCCTAAGGCCATGAGTTATGTTGTAGTTCCAACAATCCCAATTCCCACTGCTGAGCTCAGTGTAGCATCTTGTCCAAGAAGCACTCAGCATTGTCTCCCATGTGGACCAATACCCACTGTGATAAGAGACTGTAGCAGACAAAAGCCTCAGTAAGAGCTGCCCTCTCTACCTACTGAATGGTTTTCTTATAGAGAAAAGAATGCTATTAGTTTACAAAGTGACAAGTCTTATCTTGTCACCATGGTAACTAATCTTCAGGCATCCTGACTGGTCTTTCTTGAAAAAGATTTTCTTTCAGGTTTCCTAGGCTTCAACGGCAGGCCTTGGCTGTCCATTCTGATGTCCACAGAAGCCCAAGACAGCACAGAACAAGGAGCTGTGTCTTAGCAATTCATCCCTGAGGGGACTTCACTGGGAAAGGCCAGAGTCTTGGACACTCTAACAGGGGTTGTGGACAGCAGGGACTAATTTCCTAGAATTTTCTGAGTGTGGGTTTTCAACTGATGTTTAATGCTTCAAACCCATAGTTCTTGCTCTTAAGACTCTTTCTAGCTACTGAAATAGGGAAAAAAGTAAAGAAAGCTAAATTGTCAACTGAAGACATGGAAATCTTGGCATCTTTGATAGGCCTGCCTTGTTTCTCAAAAAACAGGGCATGGTGTGTGGAATTTCCAAAATGTATTTTGCCACAGAATTGACCTAGTGAAATACTATGTCTCTATTTGTACTGTTCTCTTTCAGGAGCGTCACCATCCTTGAGTGACCAATGGCCATTCTCTTTGTTAAGTTCCATAAGGTGAAAATTGCACATATTCATGAAATATTCTTTATCAACATCTCCTCCTGGGAAAACTCACAAAATTACCTCCACTTGGTGCTATCCCAAGGGGACACAATGATCCACGCTTGGTTGGTATTAATTTATGTGTCCTACTGACCCATGTCCTTTCACATTGAACCTTTAAGTAAAGACACACAACAAACATGTATCAGATTCCTTGATGTTGGGACCCATGTTAGCTAGAACTGAGGCCGGAGAAAAAAACCAGCTCAAGCCTTCACCAGAGAACCCACAAAGGGAGTTTTAGGGGAATGTGGTATGGGTACTCTATTGAAGGAGATTTAGGTGGAGAGATTTCAAGGCTGCACCCAAGAGGACATTTCCAGTATGTCACTGCCAGGGCTGTCTCAAATTTGCTCTGGAGCCTTGGATATCTCCACTGTAGGATATTTAAGAAAGTGCAGTTGGAGCCCCAGTCAGGCAAAAAGTAGAAAATCATTTATCCAGAAAGAATAACTCGTTCATTTCAAATATTTAATGAAGGTTGATGGGAAATAAAAATTAAGTATATTTAGTTATAAATACCATGCATGAGTTAGAAGTGGCGGCCCCTACACCCCTGTCTGCTCACCCACCAGCCCACCTCTCAGCTCCTTGGTCCCTGCCGGCTCCTTGGCATTTCCTCTGTTACCAGAACACTCCCTGTATGTGGTAATTCTAGTGAGAAACATGCTGAACTCAAAGTCACTAATTCCACTTGACAACCAGTCAGCATATGCAGGTCTTTATTTGGAAACTGCCCCTGATCCAAAAATGTGCTAAGATCTGGGAACTCTCCCTAGGGCCAGGATCACCAATCTGGGGCTCTCTGCCCTGGGAAACTCAACAGAAAAGAAACTTGGGCTACACACTCATCAGTTTGCATTTGGTCCACACATCCTAAGATCTTTCTGCCAGCTCAGCTTCTCTCAGGGGAATCAGTTTCATGTCTGAGTAGTTACCCCAAAGGAAGAGGATTCCCTTTTTGAGGGTACCATTCTCCCCAAGACCCTTTCCTGACTACCTCAGTCCCACAGTGTGGTTTCTCAAAACCCCTGGAAAATGACTGGGTTGGCCTGCATCTTCAGTCTTGATCTTAAGACATTAAGCTTCATTGTTAGCATGTAAAGAAGCAGAGGAGAAACAACAAATTCTTGAGCAGGAGTGACATACTCATGGCACTGTGACTTTCACTCCTCATACTCTTGCCCTAATATTAATCAATCACTTGCTCTTTTCTTCTCGATATCCTTTCTCATGGTAATTGAAAGGTGATGGAATTTAGGATGAAGCTCCCTCCCCATGCTTGTTATAGGGTTAGAGTGTATGATTAAGAGTAGATCAGGGAGCCAAGTGTGGTGGCACATGCCTATAATCCCAGCGCTCTGGGAGGCTGAAACAAGAGAATTACAAGTTCAAGCCCATCCTGGTCAATGTAGCATGACCTTATTTGAAGTAAAATATGAAAAAAAGAACTGGGAATGTAGTTCAGCACAAATGTCCTGGGTTCAATTCCCAGTACTTAAAAAAAAAAACAAAAAACAAAAAACCACAGTGCTCCGTGGAAGACATATGGGTTATAGTAGCTGTGAAGGAGCAGAAAGTTCATTCATTTAATTTAACTCATCAGATTTTGACTAAGCAGGTACTGTTTTTGAGTAAGCATTGTTCTAGACTCTGAGAGACATAAAGTCTGTGGAAGTGAGTGGAGGAGAGAGACAAAGACACAGTGCCATGTCCTGGGTGCTTGGAAGAAGTAGACCTGGACAAAGCACCATGAAAGTTCTCGTCAGGGGCAACCAAGAAAGACTGAGGAACCAGAGAAAGCATCTTAGAGAAAGTACATTGTTCAGGAAGAAAAGAAACAAGCTAAATATGGAACCAGGCTGGGACAAGCCCAGCAGACTATTAAAACCATTTTTGTAAAGGCACAGAAGTGCAACAGTTACCCAGGAGGCTGAGTGACTGAAGCAAGGGATATCAGACAGACATGAGAGGAAATGAGTTTTGCTGTGTGTTTCTCAAAACACTAAGGTCACGAAAATACAATGGGGGAGTGTTCAAGATGAATTCGTGGCCCTTTGTGTGCAGAACAGCTTTGTAGGGTGAAAGATAGAAATCAGGACTCCCATGAGAGCTGCAGTGGGCTGGGAGCATCAGGGTCAGCAGGGAGCTTGTTACAAATGAAATTCTCAGTCAGGGTGTCTGGGGATGAGGCCTGGGGATCTGGGTTTACAGATGTGGCCTGTGATCCTGATGCAGGCTGACCATGCAGAGGTACTGCTCCAAAGTAAGACCTGTTATTACATCATGGATTCTGCCCGTTCAGCCCGGGGTATCTTCACTGTTCCAAATCAGCACAGCCTCTCCCCTGCACCAACACTTCCTCCTGACTTACCGGAGTCCTTCAATGTCACTCTCTCCCCAGACTTCAGCCTCTATATTCCAGTATGGCTTCGGTCTCCCCACATCTACCCCATGTGTCCACATGCCCTGGAGTTTGTAAGTCCAAGAATCTACTAGACACCCCCAGAAAAGGCCCAGAAGTGGTGTGACAGTGACCATAATGAAGGAAGTACACACCAATCTATTCAGCAGAGAGGCTTTTATATTTTTTCTGCACCCCTGGCTTCTCCTCTTTCTGGCTGTGATGTCCCTCCAAGTTATTTACAGTCTCTGTGCCCAGTACCCTCTGCTATAAAACAGAGACAGTAACAGTCCCTACCTCACAAGGCCTCACAAGGAAGAATGAGTTCATACAAGTCAAGTACTTGGACCAGCGCCTGGCTTGGTGATTATGCCTCTTGCCAGGACATTATTTGCCAACTGCAGCCTCCTGTCCCCAGTCTCTCCTCACTGCTCCTGGCTTTGCCACCTGGCCCACTAGACAAATGGCAGCTTCATGCTGAATGGATCTTCCACAGGAGTCCTCGGTGGTGCTAATCATTGTCACTGACTCTAAGCACCTTGTCCCCCTCCCCTTTTAGCAGAACCCTTTGTCCCTTTGCTTCTAGTAGGCTCTTGCAGGTAACAGAGGACCTGGTTGGATTGCGGTCAGGGGATAGGAGGATTTCTCTGCCTGCTCCTTGCCCATTCTTATCCCTGAAAAGCCAACCCTGGGAACTCTGGGACCCAAGGAGTCCAGCATGGAAACCTCTGGCCTGTGAAGTCCACATATCCTGCCAAGGCGCTCACTTCCTCCAAGGTCATGGCTGCCAGGGACAAATCCCCACGTGCAGCCCCCTCACACTTTTAGCAGAGTTGCCCACATGGTCTGCACTTCCAGACGGTCTCGGCCTGAAGTTCCCACCTAACGGGTCTCACTCAGCTCTCATCCTGCCCGTCAGCCCAGCCCTGGGACCACTCCCTCCTCTCAACCCTGGCCCCTCCTGTATTTGTCACATATCCTTCCCAAAGGCAGAGACAGACCCTGGGGAGCCCTGAGAACAGAGAAATCCAGGAGGAGCTATTCCCAACTCAGAAGGATTTGGCCAGCTGCCTCGGCTTTGTTCCGATTTCTGATGTCTTTTAGAATTTTCTCATCATATTGCCAGGAAAGTATAATGAAGACTTTATCTTCTCCTCATTTTAATAACTTTTGTTATTTTTCTGTCTATAAAAGTAATATATGGCCAATATATTAGAAGATATAAGTAAACCCCAGAAAACTATAAATAATAAAATACTTTAAAGTCTCTATACAATACTTTGGTGTTGGTGTATGGAATACTTTGAGCATTTTTGTATGAACACACATTCATTCACATAGTTTGGACCATGATTTATATATATATATATGTTACATATCATTGGACATTTTTCATAAACAAAATTTTTAATAACTGAAAAGTATTCTGCAATTGGAGGTACTTATTTAATAAACATTAAGTAACATTTATTGAGCACTTACTATGTGCAGGTTTTGTGTCTGGTGTTGATAAGTGCAGTAATGATCAGATAGGAGTTTAGTCTCATGGCATGAACATTCCATAGTAGAAGGTGGATTTTTAACAAACAATCTTGTAAACAAAGCTAAAATTATAAGTTATATGAGGTATGTTAAGAAAAAACATGTTGGGAAGAAGCTTAGCATAGAGGAAGAGCATAACTAAGATTAAGGATATAGGAAAAGGCTCTCTTAGGAAATGTTATTTGATTTGAATAAAGTTAATAAAATTGGGAACAGAGGAGAATACTTCAGACAATGTTCAGTTTTGTTGCATTCATACACTGCATAACAATGAAGCAAAATCTCAGTGGCTGACAACAGACTTACTTCTCTCACTCCCAGGTCTGGGATTTGGCTGGGGTCCGGGTGATCTTGGCTGGGCTCTAATGTGCTGGATCCAAGCTACAGGTTGGTTTTGGATCTACTCCAAAAGTCTCATTCAGAGCCAAACAACTCCAGGGACACACTCTGTCATGAAGGATGACAGAAGTGGGAAAGGGCAAAACAAACTTCCTGTGCACATTTCTCCTTGGCTAACCTCAAGTCTGTTAACTCCATCAGCTAAATCTTAAGAAACCAGAGTCAGAAAGCATGCCACACCTTGTCCACAGAAGTGCTCTGCACAAGGTAAAAGTGGACACCTATTACAAGAAGGCATGATTAACTGGGAACAATAACACAATCCACCTCACAGGCAAAAGAAAAATACTTGAGAAAATCAAACAAAAACTAAAAACAATAGGCCACGGTGGTGAGATAATGATGATATTAGAGGGGTAGCAAGGAAATTTGAACTTCACTTTCACTGCATTAAAATGCCAAATTACAAGATTCTAGAGAGTGATGAGGAAGTGATGTGGATAAGCTCATGGAGCACTCATTCCCAGTATTGTTTTCCCATGTCTTTGTTTAATGAAACACTTAATTTCCAAGACGCCCTTGCAACTAGGAAACAGTCATGTGATACAGTTCTGGCCAGTGGGAGAAAAGTTTATGTTTAATGAGGATATTTTCTAGGAATTCTTTGGATTACCTAATAAAAAGGGATTAAACTGCTCAGCCTATCAGCCAGGAGGCAAAGAGTACGAAGACAGTTAGGGGTCCCATGATCCCTTCTAAGGGTCTGACCCAGTGACTTAAGTATTTCCAATGAAGTTGTACCTCCTAAGGTCCCACTGCTTCCCAGTAGCACCCACCATCTTGGAAACCAAGCCTTTAAGACATGAGGAACAAGCATCTAACCTAAGTGTGGCAACCTCAGAAGAACAAAACTACAGGCATAAAAAGACAAACTGTTGCCGGGTGTGGTGGCTCACACCTGTAATCCCAGCACTCGGGAGGCAGAGACAGGAGGATGCTGAGTTTGAGGCTTGCCTGGGCTACATAGTGAGTGCAGGGCCAGTCTGAACTACAAAGCGAAACCCTGTCTCAAAAAAAAAAAAAAAAAAAGACAAGCTGTTGCCAGCATGAGGACTAAGGGAGGGAATGATTGTCTTGTATTCATGGGGCTTTTTAAGGGTGGTAGAACTGTTTCATATTTTGATCATTGTGATAGTAATTGCACAACTCCATGTGTTTATCAAAGCAGAACTGTATACTAAAAGGATAACTTCATCTTAACTTTAAAAATGAACAAAAATATAAATAAAATTTGCCCAATGAATCTAACCAAGTAGAAGCCATTGGTGTCCTTCAGAAAAGTAGTCTTGGGGGTGAAGGGCATGGCAACCAGGCTGAAGAGGAATAGGAGTAAAAGGCAGCAAGAAAAGGGAGACAGGAGTAGAAAAGGGAGGGAGGGCAGAAACTGAGGGATAAGACAAGGCCGTTGATCAAGGTCAGAGTATTTCTTAACCTCAGGAGCCAAGGGTTGAGTTGACACAAGTCTTTGTTTCAAGACCACTTAGATCATCAAAGCCATCTTTTGTCATTTGTACAAAGTTTGTACAAAGCCATCTTTTGTCATTTCCCTTCAGTTTCTGACCCCATAGGCTCCCATGCTAGGATTGATAATTCACACCTTAAGTGTGCACATATGTGTTTTGTAAAGACACTTTTTGGTATCTGTACTTTTAATTCATATAATAGCATTGTACAGTTGGCCTTGTACGGTTTTGAAAAGCTCCTCTCTCGTGGCCAGACATGCTGCAGGCTCACTGCTCTAAGAGCTGTGTAGCTATTCACAGGGAGTGTCCCACTGCACATGGCCTGTCCATTCACCTAGCCATGGACTCAAGGTGCTCTCCAGCTGTTGTGTTTGTGTATGTGTGTGCTGCATTTCAGGCCATGGATGATTGATCTGAATATGTTCCCAAGGGTGGGTTAGTTGGGTCTTAGTGTACTGAGCCTCTGTCATAACTACCAGAGCCTGTACCACATAACTCCACTCATTTATGCTGTCATCAACACCACACAGCACTAAGGGAAGGCTTGGCTCTTCCACACACATTAGGGACAGGCAGAGTCATTTCTTCCTCCACTGAAACTCTTGCAGAGGATAGTAATGTGGTATATTCACACAATGGAGTATATTCAGTCATGAATGAGGATGAATTTGAGTCATTTTTAGGATAACAGAAATACCTTGAGATCAGAATTGTAAATGAAATAGACCAGACACAAAATTATATATCACATGGTTTCTCTTATATGAGAAGCCCAAGGTATAAATGAAGAGAAAATTTTAAATGAGAGGAAACCAGGAAATAGATTTTGTGGAGATGGGAAGGGGATCTGGGAATGGGGAGACAAGAGGGCAGGGAGGGGAAAGAGACATGTAAAGGATCAAGATGCAGTGTGTGTGTGTGTGTGTGTGTGTGTGTGTGTGTGTGTGTGCACGTGCACATGCGTGCACATGCACCAATCCCCCACCATGGAAATATTTATTATGTGTTGTAAAAATATGCTAATCATTTTTTAAAAAATCTAAAATGGCTTAAAAAGCTAACTGGTGCAACTGAACCAAGATGGCCTCACTAAAGGCAGAGGGAAATGAGCACTGGAGGGTCACACAGTGCTGCCACACTGCAAAGCCAAGTGGCAATGGGGGGGCTTTTAGCTGCCATCCCAGTGGACACACAGTCAAGGCTCTGGAAGAGGCAGATGAGAGAGTGTTGGTTCTCACCAGGTCCTTCACATACCAGGGGTCGGTGTATTGCCTGCAGCTCCAGTTCTGGACTCTCAGAGGGAGCTGTTCCAGCTGAAGCAAACCTGGGACAAGGGGGCAACCCCTCCTCCGGGTGGCCTTCAGAGTTCAGTATGGCTGCTCCCCTGAGACACTGGATGCTCTGTCTGAACTCAGTTACCTCTGGGTTCCAGAGCACAAAATTCAAGGGCATTTGGAAATGAAGAAGTTTGATATCTATAAAATGTTAAAAAGGATACTTTAGGGCCGGAGATTAGCTCAGTGGTTCTGGCACCTGGCTCAAAAGCGCAAGGTCCTGAGTTCGATCCTGGTGACCATATACAATGCTGGGCATGGTGACTCATGCCCACCAGCAATCAGTACAACATACCACAGTGCCGGGCATGGTGACTCACACCTGTAATCCCAGCTCTCGGGAGGCAGAGGCAGGAGGTTGCTAAGTTTGAGTCTTGCCTGGTCTACATAGTGAGCTCAGGGCCAGCCTGAACTACAAAGCGAGACCCTGTCTCAAAAAAAAAAAAAAAAAAAAGGACACTTTAATCAATACGTGGTGACTGGCTATGTTGCTACTATATATTTAAATTTTTAAGGATGTAAAAATCAAACTGTGAAAGAGACAAGTAGCAATACACTTCTCCCACAGGTATAGAATTTTCCAGAAACAGTCTGAGGTGAGGATTTTGGTAGAGGTAGTTTATTTAGGAGATGGTCCAAGAAGTACAGTAGAAGGCTGAAGAAGAGGAATAGGGAAGAAAAGTTAGCAAAAGATGCTGCTATGCACAACTGAGGCCCAGTCCTGTTGGGCTCCTCTGAGGGACTCACAGAATACACCTTGGATTTGTCCCAGTCAAGCAGCAGGGCGGCTGGGATGTTCCTGCACCAACTCAGTCCAACCCATCACTTCATTAAGAGAGATGCTTTGGGGTTCTCAACTCAAGGGCATTTCTGGGAAGCCACACACATCCTCCTATACCCAGAGAGAGATCCAGCTTGGGGGTCTAGTGTGCTTGATAGAGAAAGTCACTGATATAATCGTACTTTCCAATAAGTACCCCCCCAAAAAAAAAACATAAAAAGGTGCCCAGGATCTAAACAGCTCTCCCCAGCCTCTTGATGGAAAATTTTCCAGTTGGGTTTGGTTCTCCTGACACTGGAAAATCGGCAGACACTGAGCCAGGCATCACAATGATGCTGAAACCAAGACACTTTCTCCTCTTACCTTTTCTCAGACATCACTGCGAGGATGCTACATCTCTGCAACAATAATGTACATGTGGTTTAATGCAAAAAAATGCAGTTTTTCTTGGGATGCCTGCACTGGGGACTTCCTGTTTCTTATAGTTCTGAATCTCTTGAGTATGTATCAGTCTCCTGTTGGTCTCATGTGTCCTTTTAACTTTTCTTTCTATAAAAAATTCTTCTTTGACATTAGAAGGAGATACACCAGTCTGTGGCTACAGAGGGGACGTACACTGCACTAGGCACAGGATTGAAACCATCTTAGTTGAGACAGCACAGTGAACATGATACAAGTCACCTGATAACTTTAATTTCTGTGGAGTTCTTAATAACTTATTTTCTATATCTTAGGCTATATTGGCAAGTAGGTGCTGAGTATTTGATGATGAGATGTCAAATACCCAAGTTTGGGACTGTTTTATATCACCACCATTATGACAATGCAATTATTAAATCTAGCATTATGTGACCTCAGCCAAGCTGTTTTATATAACAGGCATCATTTGAGATGGAACGCGAGCAGAGTGTAGGATGCGGGGGTTAGAGTTGAATAGTTAATGGGGCTGGTCTGTTTCATAGCCTTTGGGGAAAGGATCTCCCCCCTGTGTAATATATGATTTAAAGGTTCTTCTGGCAGCACAATGACACATACACACATGCAGATGAAGGGCTGAACTCTGTAATTTACAGCGCCAAATTAGAGAAGGTTGCCTTTGAGCTCCAGAGGAGACTGAACCTTGGTACAGAGTAAGAGTGGGCTGGAGGGGTAGAGGTGGCTTATATACAAGTAGGCTGATGTTAGCTAGGGTTTGGAGGCTCCCTGTGAATTGGCTAATATGAACAATTTTGTGGGCTCTGGGACACACACCCTGACTGTAATTATCTGCTACCATGACTGGGTCAAGACAGCATTTATTTTTTCAGTGCTACACTGAATCCAGGCCCTTGAACATACTAAGCAATCTCTCTGAGCTATCTCACTAGCCCCTCAAGAAAGCATGTCAAATTGGTCCTGTTATGGCTGGTATCTAGATGTTCCCCAAAGCCTTATGTGCTCATTCTGGGGATTTTTGGAGCTCGCTCCATCTAGGGTGTGTGGTACCAGAATGGAGGCTGTGTGACACTAAATTAATCCACTGACTGGTTTAGCAGAGTTCTGGGTGTGGACAATGAGAAGCCCCTCCCTGGGAGTGGGTGGCACCATCCAACAGG
>PVIC010031478.1:0-21299 GCA_004025085.1 Thryonomys swinderianus | reverse complement strand
GGGTTCTGAGTAGGTGGCCACCTATGCTCTTTGTCAAGGATAATTTGTACAGTGTGGATATAATATGGGTCAAACTATAATCAACCTATAGAATTACAAGAATGGTCCCTTAGCTAATATTGTTCCAATAGAAAAGCAAGTCACAAAGCAAAAATATATGAAAAGAACAAAGGGATTATTGGAAAGGGATGGATGGGTCCAGATGTTCTGGTCATCCACCTATACATCTGATACCTATCTAAGCTCACAGTATAATCTCAAACTGCTGTTTTTCTCTAGGGAGACTTGTAGGCCTGACTATCACATCTCCTTCTCAAGGCCTGGCTTTCTTCAAATTCACCCACAGCCACAATCATTATGTCTCATGTTCTGTGCTGACTTTCTGAAGGACCTAATCCTTCTCTAACCACATATTAATTTCTGTCTAACTTGGCAGTCCATAATAACATGACAACACAAGTGCAAAATTCCATACTATAAAACTATGTTTTCATGTACAGAATTGCTAAAAATATATAAAATTATCTTTAGGGTATATGCTTAAAATATATGCACAACACACAAATTTTAAATTAAATTTGAACCCTATCCCAAAGATAACTCACTATGTATATGAAAAATTCAAAATCAAAAAAACCCCAAATCTGAAATTATTTTGATCCCAAGTATTTTTCATAAGAAACATATATATACCTATACATGTGTGTATATAGGTATATGCATATATAATACATAAACATTTTTCTGTTTATATTTAAATTCATATAAAGTAATTATAAACCTAAACAATTCAGTTTGTGCTTCTCAGTTGTATAATATTTGAAGCAGTTCTAATTTTTAAAAATTTTTGTTGTAGTTGTTAATTTTTTACATATAATCATTAGGCATTTAAGGATCCAAGATTATTGAAAATATATTCTATAATTTATGAAATTTCTTAAAATATTTAAGAATAATGCATGCCTAATGAAAGAATCCAATGATATTTCTGACTAATTCCTACCAGCTTTGGGTTATACTGTATGTAGCTGAGTGTGCAAATAATTTCTGAATCAAACACCATCGTGCTTGCTTTATAGATTAAGTACTATTAGTGGTGAATGACAGTACCTGGATTTTTCCAACTATATTAAGTAATGAATGCTTCTTATGGGTAAAACCAGTGGCCTGTTCTGATTAAAATCTTGGCTTCAATTCAAAATTACTAGGGACAAAGTCATACTTTAACAGCTTGTAAACATGCCTACTTAGCCAGCATTCATTAATACAAATTGGTTGAGGTTGAATATTCTTTTTTTAATTGAATTCTTTATTGGTACAATTTATATACATCTCACAATCACATATAACATTGGGGAATTTGTACCAGTATATGACACAAGTTAATTCTCATTTTTACCCATATCCCTACCCACCCACACCTCCCCACCCCCTTTTATTTTCTTCCGGAATAATATTTATTCCTTCCCCTCATTACATTCCCACACCAAATTTCCTATGGAAATTTCCCACTCTATAAAAGCTGTCATACTTTCTAGAGCTCATTTGCATCTACAGGTGTTCATGTCAAAGAGAAGATATGCAATTTGCCTATCTGTGATCTATTTATTTCACTTATTAGTATATCCCCCAGGTGTCTCCATTTGCACCTAAATGCATCGATCTTGTCATTCTTTATGGCAGAGTAATACTCCATTTTATTTTTTTAAAAAAACACATCTTTATCCTCTCTCCAGTTGATGGGTTTTGGGGTTGTTTCCAAGATTGAGCTATCATGAACTGAGCTGCTATGAACAAGGCTGTACATCTGTCTTGCCAATGTGATTTTTTAAGTTCTTTTGGGTATATTCCTAGCAGGGGGATAGCAGGGTCAAATGGGACCCCTAGTCCTAGTTTTCTGAGAAATCTCCATATGGATCTCCACAATGGTTGCACAAGTCTGCAATCCCATCAACAGTGGACAAGGGTTCCTTTCTCCGAGGATGAATATTCTTAATAGCAGTGTTTAGCAGAGATTATAGATTGTCTCATGATGCTTTTTTAACACATAACCAAACTGAATAGTTTTGACTGCTGTAACTGCGAAGTGCAGTTACCACAGAAGTGTGATGACCTTAACATTGAGTCATGGTGCCTCTGCAATAAGATGGGAAGATCACTAAAGCAATTGTATAAACTAGTAGTTGGGCATGTCAGTGAGTGTGGGGACAGCAGAAGGTGACTGTCCTGCTGTAGTTTCAAGAACAAACAATATTCTAAAGTCTCTTTAAAAAATACACATCTCAGGGTGTGGTTGTTATAGAGCTATTAACTCAACATTTGCTTTTCAAATTGCTTCCTTTGGGTGATAATTTTACTGAAGTACAGAAGCACTTCTGTCAGTTACCACTGAGAAAAATGTTAGTAAAATGGCAGGTTTCCCTGATTCTCAAAATGGCAGCCTTATTCCTAACACCAATTTGGGGCACACATGTATAATCAAGAATTTCCAGACCATTTATCAAGTTGACAAATTCTAAACAAACATAATTTTTAGTTCTCAATTTGAAAGTTGAAAGAGAAACAAGCCAAAATAGGAACCACAATTGCAATGCTTTAATGGAAATGAAAGCTGCCGGGCTATCTCGAACAATGGTGAGAGACAGCATTAGGAAATTGAATCATGTTTTTAGGACTTTGGGGTTGGAAAAGCATTGTGGTAGATTAGGATAGACTTGCCCTGGGTGGTAGGTTAGGGATAGGCTGCCCTTTGGTGTGCACAGGAGAGGAGGCCATTTGCGATCTGACACAGTGTAGGGGCTTTTTTTTTAATTGAATTCTTTATTGGTACAATTTATGTACAACTCACAATCACACATAACATTGAGGAATTTGTACCAATATATGACACAAGTCAATTCTTTTATCCATATGCCCACCCACCCACACCTCCCCACCCCCTATATACATGCTCTTTTATTTTCCTTCAGAATCGTGACTCTAACAAGAGTCTCTCTGAGAGATGGGAGCAAGGAAGTCAGTGTTCTGTGTTTGTGAGAATTAACATTTTACCCACATGAGGATCCATGGGACAGTTTCTCAGAGGTCCCATAATGCTCCAGAGAAGGTAAAGGGCCATCTCAGTGGCCCTTTCAGTATTTAAAAAATATTTGCACATTACAACTAGACCATACTGAGTTGTAAAGAAAATTACCTTAAATTCTGAAACTATCAATATGTACCTTTCTATTTTTCTTTGATACTTGTGCTGACGTGTACAACTTTCCAAGCTCTCACTCTGGGCAGAAGTCCCTCTGGAAGTCCATCATCCTGTCAGTTGTTCTTTCTATCAAAAGCGACTTCTATGATTGTTTCCTGTTGCTTAAAGGGTAGCTGTTTATATTGTCCTCTCAGGCCCAAGCTTGTTTCCTCTTTTGCAGCATTCCCTAGTATTTACTGCTCCATTTCAGAGGCAGCCTCTGGCTGTGTATCTGTCCCTGGACACATACATTTACTACCCTCCAGAGTTTCAGCAAGTGCTGTGTGCCCTCCACCAATCTCTAGGAAAACCGAAGTCCCTCCTACCCCATCGCTGTTCACAGACAGCATATGGTGATTAACTGGTTGCTCTGACAAAATGCAACGTAGTACCAGGACATGGAGCATCCCCAGCAAACTACCAGTAATGCCAAAAGTTAAACCAAAGAGAATTTTATCCCATTATATAGCCTTTATGTTCTGACCAGAGTTTTTGTTAGATAACAGCATCTAGAAACATTTAACTTCGAAGTATTCTTTACAGTCATTCTGACTGTAATCAATGTTTAAAAAAATATTTATACAACTAGGCCATTTTGTTATTTTTCCTTTTCTTTAAATTTGCCTTTCAAATATCAAATAATACTTGATACTTAAACATATTATGAGATTCACTAAATATGTTTTTCTTATTTATGTTCTACATGGCTTTAATGCCATCATCCCGTATTCACCGCCCTGTTGTGCTCTTTTTATAATTTCCTCTCCTACAGTCAAATATTTCAGCCCTCTGGAAGAAAACTTGCTGCCACCTACCTCCCTATCATGAACTGAGATTCACTTAAATATTTATGAACAACTGTTGGATACCTAGGATTCACATTAGGCACTAGAGACAGTATCACAAATGAGGTAAAAATTCTTGTTTGTATTTAAAAGCCAAGGCAATGGGAACTAGGCAGACAATAAAATTTCAATATAATGTAAAATGTCATAGGGCTAAAGTCAGAGATACAACTGAAATAAACATCTGGAGACTAGAGAAGACTTGTAAAAGAAGAAAAATTTTGAGTGGATGAGGAGGAATTAAGCATAAGAGTGGGAACACATTTCCATAAGCTTATTTTTTCAGCATCATCTTTAGCACCTTCTTTCATGAACTGCAATGCTGACCCATACCAAACTACGCAATTTATTATCCCCTTTTTTTGTACCTCTAGGGACACTTCTTAGCTTAAAGTGTGTTTCTACCTTCTTTACAATGCTTTTGGCCAACTCTGCATTCTCCTTTGAATTCTTCAGCCTGAATTACCACCAAAGAAAGCTCTCAGCCTATCTTTAAATTCCAAATATCTGCTTTAATTCTTAATATTTGTCAGTTTTTCCAACTAAATCCAAATTTTGGAACTTATGTAACTAAGCATTCTTTAACGTATACTGATAGTATTTGCAGCAAAAAGAAACTAATTTTAAAGTGTTCAATGGGCTATTGCCTCCTGCATATTATACCTATACTCTGGGTGCTTTAATTGGTCCTTCATTGATTTAACACATTTGACATATATATTTCTTTGCAAAAAAAAATTACCTTTCAGGCCCATTTTAAATTATGAATTAAAATGCTATTACAGTTGCAACAGAAATAGTGGTATCAATAGACAAGTCAAGTTTTCTTACTGTCAAATAGAGTTGCAGATATAAAAAACCATCATGGGATCTACAGAAAAATTATCTCAGATCTTTGAAAATAGCAAAATAACATTTACCATCTTGGTCCCCTGAAAGTCCCAAAATTATGAGGACTGGTATTGTTATTTCTAACAATATGATTTCACTTCACGTGTTTTTCTCTGTGTAATAACTTTGTTTAATTTAGCATTTTGTGCAAGCAGAGCCTGATAATAGTTGAAGAAGGCCAGATTGAGCACCTGCCTTTGCAGCTTCTTGTTTTGCTATTTTTCAGAACACTTAATTTATGAACTACCCTCCAATTGCTAGAATGTTCTATGTGTTTATACTTAGAATCATTACCTACAAAAATCCCCTACACCTTATTGTTGCTAAATTTCCACTCATCTTTTGAAATTCAATTCAAAACCAACTTCTTCTTCACTCTTCCAGACAGAATTAGTAACTTTTTGTGTTTACATTTCAAGTTGTGCACATTCTTGCTACCTTGTGTTTACATTACATTGTTATTATAGTTTCAAGCAAAGCATCTTTATTTTTTGCCATAGCTTAAAAAGTATTTATTCCCAGTTTATCTTTGAGTCCCATTCTTTCCATTAAAGTTCAGCCTTCCATTCCTTGAAGAACATTTTTAAATAATTCTTTTGAATACAGGTCTATCATAACTCTTGCAATCTTTTTCTGAATATTTTATAACTGTTTTCATATTTGAAAAACAGTTTAGGCAATGGTACTTCCTGCCTAGAAATCCTGATATCATGTAGGTGATATAAAATAAGACTTAATACCCGTAGTTAGTTGGTACATCTGTGGACTTATTTTAATTCCTGGAGACCAGTATATCCTCCTCAACTACATTCCTGACCCACAAGCTGAACGAAGTTCAGTCTTTTGCCCTCTAGGTGGCTCAGCCCTCCTCCCTCTGATGGACACCTCCCTCTGGTATCTTCTACTATCCCTCACCTCCTGTGTCCCCTAGCATGTTCTGTCCTAGCTCTCACTCACAACTCCTATTCTCCTAGAAGTCAGGGACAATTTGCAGGGGTCCTGTGGTGTCTTGTGGCCTTACCAGTTCATCAGTAAGCCTTTCTTTCACTTTGATTCTGTATTGCCCAGAATTGATGGTTCCATTTCAACCACATTTGTAAATGTTTGCCCTTTGGACTTCAGGTAAGAGCTGTACTGCTCAGTCCATAGGCTTAAGGGTTCGAGGACTTCTTTCTTATGGGCTAGACCTCCTCTGCCACAAGCATCTTATAGGCAGATGATGAGTCTTAGTCATATTTTACTCTTAATGAGGTACAGTCCATGTCAATAAATATCTATGGGAAGAATTAATAAGTCTGTGGATTCCTGGCAAGACAATATTCCAGACTGTTGTGGCCAGAGAGAAAAACATGACTAACCTTTATTTTTTATTACATTTATTGGTACATTTTAGATATACATTATAATCATAGTCATCAATAGGAGTTTGTACCCATACATGATATATCTTGGTTCCTGTTTCATCACCATCTCCCTAAATCTCTCTTCTCCCCCTCACCCTTCCCTATTTACAAAAATTTTGTTTCTATTTTTCCTTCTTTTCTCTATTTTTTCTTTCCCTTCTTTCCTTTCCACCTCTAGCATACTTCCCCTTCCCCTTTAGACCTTTGCTTCCTACTTCACAATATTTACCATGTATTTTGAACCTCATTTACACTTTTAATTTCTCATACCAGAGAAACTATTTGGTATTTATACATGTGTGTCCTACTTATTTAAGAGTATGCCCTCTATGAGAAACTATTTAGCTACAAACATCTTTAGTTTATCCTTCTTTGTGGCTGCATAGTACTCCCTTTTTTAAAATCCACATCTTTTTTATCCAGTTACCAGTTCATGGATATTTGGGCTATTTCCAAGATTTAACAAATTGTGCTGCTATAAAAATGGATGTGTATATATCACTGTGGCATGATGCTTTTAATTCTTTTGGGAAGATCCGCAGCAGAGGAATACCTGGATCAAATAGAATCTCTCATCCTAGTATTTCAAGGAATCCCCGCACTTATTTCCACAGTTGGTTGCATCAGTCTACAATCCTCCCCACAGTGAAGAGGGGTTCCTTTCCCTCCACGGCCCCTCCTGCATTTCTTATTGGTTGATTTGTTAGTAGCAGCTATTCTTTCTGGAGTGTGGTAAAATCTCAGCCTTGTTTTCACTTCCATCTCTTGAATGACATTGATGACCAATATTGTATGTGTCATCTTTAACTATGACATGTACCTTCTCTGATGGAGACTGAGCATGCTATGATCTGTTTACCTAGAGGATAATAGTCAGATAGAAGAACAATTACCTTTTAAAAGCACACTGTTTCAAAAGATAGTATTGGATGGCACTTAAAAAAGAATCACAGATGGTTAAATTTAGGGTGTTGAACAAATTCCAATCTAAGATTATTCCTTGGCACTGGGCCTAGGGCATTTTTATGTTATGGTAAGTTGAGTAAATTTGAATTCATTTTAAATTCTTCGCTTTCTGAATTTTTTCTTCTGAGACAGACAGCCAACCACTGGTGTTTGTTCTTTAACACTACAACCAAACATGTTGTATACATACTGTCAAACTCTCTGTTTTATTTTTTATTATACATTTATCTATATTTTGAAGCATAACTTTCATCTAGTAAAATCTCATTCCAAGAATAATATGAAAAAAAATTTTGCCATAAGTCCTTTTCCTGTAGTTAAAATATCCTGATTTTTCATACTATAACTTCAGTCAACATGGGCTGTATAAATCTTATTTCCTTGTGTTCTTATTTCTTTGGGATTCTACTTTCCAGGTTAATTTCCAGGTTAATTTTTTAAAGTAATAATATGAAGAAAGGCAAAAGGCCTTTTACTATGTATTCTGCTGAAGCTGTAGGAAGTAACTTAGGAATCAGTTGTGTTAGGTTGCTACTGAAGTCTGAGACAGAATGGATACATAAAGCCAGGGAGAAGAGGAACCCCATCTTGAACTGATTTTAGAAAGCAGAAGGAACCACAGAAGTAGCCTAAATTCTCTTTCATGTGTAGGTGTGACTCAGTTCACACAGTTTCTTTGTGGAAAAAATGGATCTTAAGCATTTCTTATAAGTCTCTCACCATTATCCCAAGGAGCAGTATACGAATCAGTCACTTATTCATTAAAATTGCAGTTACTGTTCTGTGAGGCAAGGCCATAGTGCAAACCAGACAGAGGTAGCCTGCCATCACAATGTTTCTGTTAGTTATTCATAGTGTTATTCATGTGTGCATCACATACACAGGACAGGGAGAGGTAGGCAATACATTTTAGCAGCATAACTAATATCTCTACAGCAACAAGCACTTCTTGAAAAGTACTCTATGTCATAGGCTAAGAAAAAGCTCCAAGACAGGACTGGGGGGAGGAGTATTTTATCACATGTGGCTAGAAAGTCCCCTGGAAGAAAGTGTTACTGATGCTAAACTATAGTTGTAGAGAGGGAACTGCAGTGTAAAAACAAATGAGAGGAGGCAAGTGCCAAAGACCAGCTGGAAGAAAAAAGACCAAGCTCACGGTCACTGAGAGCTGGGAAGAACAGTGATGTTGGAGGGCCCGAGGCATCAGTGACAGAACATGCCACAGAGGGAAGCCAGATCCTGAGGGTCTGTGATCAGGAAAGGTTTTTTGGGGTATTTTTGTAGTTTTTTAGTACTGTTTTTGCAACAGGCTTGTGACAGGAACCCACTTGGCCCCACTAGTCTTGTTCCCCTACTTGTTCAGCTGCTACCAACATTAGCTGCTTGGTTCTACTGTACAGTGTCTGAAGAAGCTTACAGCATCTGCAGGTAGATTTCAGCACGTCCCTTCCACAGCTTTCTCCTTCACCTTTGGTATTAGATTTGTTCATTCCTAGGACCCTTCACATTCCCTATCCCGGGGAGATCTATGCACCGCCAGCAGGGGGAAAAAATAACGCAAATCCCGGCAAAACTGGAGTGAGGTGAGCAAGCACGAAAGCTGCACTAATAATATAACTTTACAGTGAGGAATTTTCTATCCTAAAAATATGCATAGGGAGGGCTGGGGATTTAGCTCAAGTGGTACCACATCAACCTTGAATGCACAAGGGGCCAAGTTCAATCCCCAGTACTGAAAAAAAAAAAAGCACTGGGTTAATTAGAAATAAAGGAATGAGGAGGAGGAGGAATATGAATGTTTTCACTATCAGTGCAATTCCTCATTGCCCAGAGGGTACGGACAGAGTCCACCCCAAGTCTGTCCTCATAGTAGGCACCAGGCACAAGTGCAGGACACCATCCTCACTTCGGGCCACCTGGAAAGAACTCCACAGTCAAATTACCCACTCCCAGGGTTTAACAATCATTAGAAAGAACTCCCTGGCAACACCGTTTATGATTATGGCTCTGTTGCAAAAACTAAACACTAGAAGAGACATATAGTGTGGTCTGAGAGGATTTCAAATGTGAATTTGCCATCATCCCAAGGATACGTTCACTTCTCAGTGCACTGATGTGTGACAATATGCCAAGATTGTCACCTGAGCCTCAGCATCCAGAGTTTTATTGGCATTTCATGAAGTAGGCATGATTGATTGACTCATAGGCCAAAAAGTTAAATTCCACTTCCCCTTTTCACCTGCAGAGACGCAAATGATCTCACTTGGTCTTTTTCACATAACCCGGCCCATCTGCCTCATTAGCTTTAGTTATCAGACATGGAACAAAAGAACCACCATTAAATAAAGACACATCTTCTTTTCATTCTGAAAAGTCCAAGGCTATGGGCTACCTCCAACATTCAGAGACAAAAAGCCAGTTATATTCTTTATTATTATGTCTTAGGACTCATCAAATCAGACTTGTAATCAGTGGCCTATTCTGTGTACAATTCTTGACTACAGTTCAGGTTGCTTGAGTCAGGAAGAATGAGGACTTGTTACCTGGGTTTCTTGGCAGACCAGAGCCCAGGAATTCAGCATCATTACAAAGGTATTAGATTCCTCTCATCTGGTCTGGGCTTCATGCAGCATTTCTGTGTGCTTCTCTCCTGTGTGACAGCCCATCACCCTTTCACCTCTCCCCTACACCCAGCGCAAGCTGGATACTTTCCTTCTCTGGGCAGTGTTACAGTGAGCAGATAGCATCATTATTATGAAAAATGATGAGAGGCAACCCTAGCTTGTTTGTTTGTCCAGTTGAGAGTGGTCATAAGTAGAACCTCAATGTCCTTTAGAACCAGAAGCTGCTGACAACTCTGCAAAATATTCTTTGTCTACTTAACAACAAAGAACACAAAACAAAAGAATACAAAATAATGGAAAAGGCCTGGGTGACTCAACAGGAAGATTATGTAGAGAACTGCAGGTCTTGCTGTCTGGTGGGCTAGAAAATGTGTGACTTTATTAAACTAGTTTTTCAGGTGACCTTGAGCAATGCATAGAAACTGCTTCTCCACTTGCTGATGTGTATACCACCTATGAAGTGTGGCTTCAGAATGATTGTGTCACTTATTGAAAGGCTGCAATATATCTTTCTGTGACTTCTGGGCCTGCACTGACCTGAGCCCCAGGGTGGGCGATGATGGCCATGTGACAGCTAACTTCAGACAGAAAACCATGAAACTGAATTAGCAAATATTCCTTAACATTGCCTTAGACTCACCATCCAGAAAACTGGGTTTTCTTCTAACAAAATTATATTGTCTGGGAGCTTTACTTTAATGTTCTTTCCTACCAGTCCCATTTTCTCCAAGCGAAGGTTCTCTTTTTTTTTTAATCTCACTTTCAGAAGAAAGGTGTCATCATCTTAATAGTTTTTGGTGGGGTATTTTCAAAGGGTTCCAAGTATTTATTTTTTGAGTATGGTAAGACACAGAGACATTGAAATGATTGTCATGAGAGAAGTTTTTTATGCTCATAGATTCCACCAGACATGAGACATAGTACACTGTTCCTGACCACATGGGGAAAATCCAAGGTTTGTCAGGAAAAGGAAAGGGAAAAATAGGCTAAGAGCTTATGTTGTAGTTTCTCCAGCAACAAGGGGCAAGACAGCATCAGCAGGTTTAGGAGTTGCTAATTCTAATAATCATAGCAGGCTATGGAGTATGGGGGCCACCATAGTCAACACTGTGCTTCCACAGCCTTGGAGTGAGGGCAACACAGAATGAGGGCGACAGAGTGGGGACCACATGGAGTCACAACAAGATCTCTTTGGCTAGGGATCGGTGTTTATCCAGTATTGCAGCTGAATGCATCAGGAAGCCCTGGAGAATAAATGTCATGTTACAGTGAGTCTCAAAGTATGTTCCGTGGATCATCCACAATAGCATCATCTAGAAACCTGTCTCAAAACGTAAATTTGGGGGGCTCTACAGCAATCTAGAGAATCAGCAGTTCTAAGAATGGACCCAGCAATGTATGTTTTTTAACTGGCCCTCCAGAGGATTCTCAGCTACACTACATTTTCAAAACATAGTTTTTCAAAACCTGTTTCTCCAACTGTACTCGATGCATAATTACATACCAGGTTCCACATAAAGCGCAGGATATGTAGGGGTGCAAGCTTAAAATCCCAGATATTCAAGAATCTGAGGCAGGAGACCATTACTGGTCAACTTAGCAAGACCTTCTCTCAAAATAAAAACATGAAAGTCCAGGGCTGTTGAGCGCGAAAGAAGGGATTGAAGTCAGGAGCATGAGCAGGTTTACCGTGCAAGCAGAACAGCCATGTCTCTTATAGCTTCAAAGGCTTTTTGTAGCACTTTTTGGAAGATTTTTGAGGGGGTAGGTCAGCAAAATGGAGGACTGTGGTCTGCTGATGTGTCCTCTGTGTCCTCTGTGACACTACTGACATGTCCTCTGTGACCTGAGTAAAATGAACCCTACACTTCCCTAAGATGTGCGGGCTCATTTGAACCGGTGGTGCCCCTGTCCGGACTCTCAGAAGCTGCTTTGTGTCAGAATGCTTGTCTAACATGCACACACCCCCAGCTTCAGTCCCCATTACCACAAGAAAAACTTTAAAAGTACTCAGTTAAATTTGAATTTCAGAGATATACCAGAATTTTTTAGGATACATAAGCCCATGAAAAATTTGGTAATATTCAACACAAACTTGTTACAAAACAAAACTAATTCAGCTGGTTTTCTTTTCTTTTTCCCCAAAAATCCAGCAGTGCTTATCATCTGAGGAATCTTGGAAAAACACAGAGTATAACTCAGTGAGTCTGAGCTGGGACCTGAGATTCTTCATTTCTATTAAGTTTCACAAATTTTCTTGGTCTTGTTTCTTGAATCACACTTGAGTAGAAAAACTCTATGGGACATCTTTTGAATAGTCTCATTGTCCTATAATTAGAGGATGATCAATAAATAGAATTCAGTCACCTGATATTCTACGACATAGCTGGGCTGGTATTCTTTTTTTTTTTTTTTTTTTTTTTTTTTTTTTTTTTTTTTTTTTTGGTGGTACTGGGGATTGAACTCAGGCCCTTGTGTGTCCAAGGTCAGCATGGTACCATTTGAGTTAAATCCCCAGCCCCTGCATTGGTATTCTTAATGATAATAATTGATCATATCTACCTTCCTGTATTGCCAAATAACCTGATTTATAATTTGAGATGAGTTAGATGCTATTTAAATAAAACTGAATTTGTCTAAGTCCAAATGCTTAAGCCACAAGAAAATGTATCTCTGCAAGAATATTGAGAATATTTCCAAAAGCAAAGAAAATGAATAAGATAATTGCCAACCTATTATAATATTCTGATGCTCGGTATAAGGCTCAAGTCTAGATGATGCACTTTTTATTTTAGAAAGCAATTAAAATTTCTATATTGAGACATTCATTTCTTCTCAGTCAAATGAAGCAACTGCAATTTCTCTTCTGTTTAGGAACAATCTGGTGCTTCCATCTCCAAAGCTGCTATTTACATATCAACAGCTTTGTTCAGAGCCCCTGTTCTTTGGTCAAGTGTGAAATTAAAATAAGAACTAGAGAGCAGACTGGTACCCACAGATAGTAAGATTTTTTTTAAGGGCATACAAGGAGTAAATAGGGACATTAGATAAAATAAACAGTGGATTACTAGTACATATGAATTTTTATTTATGAATTTAATTTATGTTGAATTTATGTTGTTAAAAAGTAAATTTATGTTGTTACAAAATGAATTTAATTTATGTTGTTAAAATGAATTTATTTTATGTTGTTAAAAACATTATAATATTTTTTACTGTTCTAGATGTTTATTTCTTCATTGGTTCAATTTCATCGACTTGTAAATTAAGAAATGTCTTTGTGTAATTTCTTTACTAGCACTGGGGACTGAACCCAAGGACTCAGATTCTAACCACAGGGTCTGCCACTGAGCTATATTCCCAACCTGTTTGTTTTTGCTTTTGTCTTTTTTTCCTTTTTTGAAGTGTTTGAAGTAAATGTGGCCCATGACATGATTTTTACGTAACTCAACACTGCCCTACCAGATAAACTAAGAGACTCCCACCTGAGCATTGAACCCATTGGGTAACCAAGTGATCATTACAAGGTTTATACTATTCATTTTTGCCATGGTAAATTTTACACTGTTGTTATTTCAAAGGTCCATAAACGTTCATGGTTTGAGGGGAGAGATTCTGGAGGAGAGGGATTAGGTTAAGATAAATCATAGAATTCCCAAAGAATTTACAAAGTACTCAATTCACTTTAGTTTATCTTAGGAGTTAGAAGCTAAAAATAACATGAAATTTATTCTTTTGTTAATCCTTCCTTTTGCTTTTTGTTGTATTTTTGTTTTTATGTTACTGAGGACTGAACCCAGGGCCTCACATTGAGCTACAACCTCAGTACTCCTTAGGTTTTGTTTTAAGCCAAAGTCTTGCTAAATTGCCCAGGACTGCTTTAAAGCAAAGTTCACCATCCTCACTAGCAGCTAGAGTTATAGGCATGCATCATTATATCTGGCTGTGTCTTCCTTGTTTTGTTTTTCTAATTATACAATTTTTAAATTAAAAATCGTACATATTTATGAAGTACTTCACAATGTTTTGAAATTACATATATCAAAATATTTTCGCTTACTCTTCTCACTCTACTATACAAGTCTCTTCAATTTCTTCCTAGTGATTAGAATTTTGCATTGTGACCAACCTCCCCTCCTTCCAGTTTGTATGATGGACATAGTGCTTGTGAACCCAAAGCCACATACTGCCGTTTCTAGGTCCACTCATTGATTCTGACCAGTCATTTTCTGTGAGGCTTTATTTTAAAAATTAGTTTTTACCTGGTGAATATGTGTGTTTCATAATAAGATATGACCATTTTAACATTTTTTAACTTTTATTAGAATGTGTTTGTGATACATCATGAGTACATCCATCTTCCAAAGTTTGTACATTGTTATACCACATTTTAATCCTTTTTTTATTTTGTCTTCCTTTCCTTCTCTTCTCTACCTCTAAATCCTCTTCCTATCTGAAAAGTCCTACTTCTCATTTCCTGCTACCTAACATCATTTTGTTCTTTACCTTACTTATACTTTAGATTTTTCATATAAGAGAAGCTAAGTTATTTAATCTTTTATGTCTGATTTATTTCACATAGCTTTTGATTTCCAGGTATATCCTTTCAAGTTATGCTCCTACAAATGACTGGTTTACCCTTCTTTATGGGTGAATAATACTTCAGTGTATAAGTTTACAATACCACATTTTCTTTTTTTATATATGGAGTCAATTTTAAAAAATAATTTAAAGACCTAGAAAAAAATTAAAACAATACAAATAATAACTATATTAACTATATTAACTATTCATTCAATTCCTATTGAACATAACACTGAAATAATGTTTAGTACCGAACAGTGCCTCAGACAAAATTGAAATACTGTAAAATTGATGTGTTGATCTTTATTTAAAAAAATGGAAATTTAAAACTACATTATAATGTGAGTAAAAAAGGGTTTACTATGATTATGGTTTCTTTGCATCTAGAGCAGTTTGAGAACTGAGCTGTTAGCTATATTTTCTTCCCTGTTTTTCTATTGATGGGCATGTAGGCCACTTCTAAGACTTAGCCAATATGAATTTTGCTGCTGTAAACATTGGTATGTGTGTATCACTGTTATCTGATCCCTTTAACTCTTTTGGGAAAATAGGAGAATAACTGAATCCAATGTAATTTGTATTCTAAGTTTTTTGAGGAAACTCCACACTGATTTCCATAGCTGTTTTGCTAGTTTACATTCCCACCAAAAACATAGAAGGGTGTTTTAGTTTTTGTTTTTCCTTTTCACAATGGCCTAGCGAGCATTTGTTGTTTTTTTTTTTTTTTTTGAGTTCTTAATGATAACCCTTGTTTCTGGAGTAAGATGGAATTACAGTGTTATTTTGGTTTGCATTTCTCTAATGGCCAAGGATGCTGAACATTTTTTCTTCTACTTATTGGCTATTTGTCCTTCTTCTGAGAAGCATTTACTCATTACAAATGCCAACTCTTTTACTGGGGCTTATATTTAATGGGAGTCTAATTTTTTTTTGATTCTTTAAATATTCTAGGTAATGGTCCTCTGTCTGAGAAGTAGCTGGTAAAAAATGTTTTCCACATTCTGTAGGTTATCTCTTCATTCTTTTGGTTGTTTCTTTTGTTGTGGAGAAGATTTTTAATTTGCTATAATCTCCCTCCTTGATTCCCAGTGTTAATCCTTGTATAATTGGGGTCCTGTTCAGGAAATCTTTGCTTATGTATCTCTCTTCAAGAATTTAACTTGGTTTGTCTTTCAGCAGGTTAAGAGTTTTAAGTCTTTGATACACTTTCATTTTATTTTAGTACAGAATGAGAAATATCCAGGTTCCATCTTCTGCTTGTGGATAGTCAGTTTGTGTAGCACCATTTGTGAAGAACCGTTCTGTTCTCCTGGGTATGTTTTCAGCCCCTATGTCAAAGATCAGATGACAGAATGTACCTTGGGTTATTTCTATATCCTCTGTTCTGTTCTATCGATCCACATGCCTGTTTTTGTGCCAGTAGCATGGTGTTTATCATTGTAGCTTGGTACTTGAACTTGAAATACTGGATTATGAAGCTTCCAGCTTTACTTTCACTGCCCAGGATTGCATTTGCTCTTTTGAATCTTTTCTGATTTCATTTGAATTTTGGAATTGTGTTCTCTAGTTCTGTGAAAATGCTATTGGTATTTGGTTGGTACAGCATTAAATCGTGTATCAGTTTGGGAAGTATGGTCATTTTGACAATATTGATTGTCCCCATGCAGAAATAGATATTGTCTTTCTACTTAGTGATAGTCTCTTCAATCTCTTTATTGAGGGTCCTATATTTTTATTAATTTTATTATTTTCATTAAGTTTTTATTGGTCCTATAGTTTATTTTCATTAAGTTTATATTTTGATATATATAAACTTTTTGTAAGTTTATATATATCACATTCATCATATGGAATTTGTACCTGTGTATGATTATTTCTTGAATCTTATGTTTTCTCCATTTCGCTCACTTCCCTTCTGAAATTCTTCCCTTTTTATTTACAAGAGCTTTGTGTCCATTTTCTTTCCTTTTTTTCTCTCCTTTTCCTTTCCTTCCTCCCTATGCTCCTTCTCATTTGAACATTTTATTCATATTTCCCAATATCTATTATCCATTTTGGTCCTTATTTACACATTCAGTTTCTCACACCAGAGAAACAATGTGATATTTACATATGTGTGTCCAATTTATTTCACTCAGGAGTATGGTCTCTAGGTGCATCCATTTAGCTATAAATGTTTGCAGAAGTCTTATACTTTCTTGGTTAGGCAAATTCTTAAATGTTTAAATTTTTTGATGTTATGATGGATGTTTTTTTTTTAATTTCTCTGTCAGTGGGTTTGTTGTTAGTGGACAGCAATGCTATTGATTTTTGTGTACAGATTCTATATCCTGCTTCTTCTCTGAATTTGTTTATTAGTTCCTAAGAGTCTTTTGGTAGAGTGGTTTTGGTCTTCTACATAAAAGATCATGTCGCAGGCATGGTGGCTCACGCCTGTAATCACAGCACTTGGGAGGCAGAGGCAGGAGGATTGCTGAGTTTGAGGCTTGCCTGGGCTACATAGTGAGCTCAGGGCCAGCCTAAACTACAAAGCGAGACCCTGTCTCAAAAAAAAAATCATGTCATCAGCAAATAAGGATAGTTTAACTTCTTCCTTTTATTTCTTTCTCTTGCCTCATTGCTTTGGCTAACGTTGTGAGTATTGTATTGAACAGGAGTGGTGAGAGTGGACTAGTTTTGTATCAAGGCAATGTTAACTTCCAGGAATGAGTTTGGTGGAGTTCCTTATATTTCACTTTCACTGAAAAGTTCAAGGAGAACAGGCATTAGATTTGCCTTGATATCTGGTAGACTTTTGCAAGGAGTACTTTAGGTCCTGGGCATTTCTTTGCCTGTTACTGGTCTATTCAGACTTTATATCTTCTTGTTCCCATGCTGGTAATTCATATATACCTAGTAATTCTGTTTCTTCTAGGTTTTCTGATTATTGGAACAAAAGTTTTTTTTTAAAGTAGCTTCTTGTAATCATCTGAATTTCAGTAGTGTCCATTGTAATTTCATATCTATTATTTCTAATTCTCTTGTCTTCTTTTGGGGGATAAGTTTGGCTAAGGTTTTATCAATCTTGTTTATTCTTTAAAGAATGAATTCTGGTTCTTTGATGTTTTGTTGTTATTTTTTAAACAGTTTCATTTCCACACTAACCTCTAAAATTTCTTTGGTTCTATTAATTTCAGATTTTGATTCCTCTTGTTTTTAAGATGGAGCATTATTTGTAACTCTTTTTTAATGTATACGTGTATAACTATAAACTTCTTTTACAACTGCTGCTTTCTTTGTGTCACATAGAGTTTGACATGTGATGCTTCCAATATCATTTACTTCTAGGAACATTTAATTTTTTCCCCAAGATTGATTATTTGGTTTTGTATTGCTTAGTCTTCATTTGTGTTTGTGTATTTTCTATTTTGTTTGTTTGTTTGTTTTGTTTTTTCCTTTTCTGTTGATTTCCAGCTTCATTCTGGCTATGATTTGATAGTATACAGGGGATTATTTCTATTCTCTTATATTTATTTAAAATGTCATAGAGCTTCAGATTTGATCTACTTTGAAAAAATGTCCATGTTCTTTTGAGAAAAAATATGTTCAGCTGTGGTAGGATGAAACACTCTAGGTATGTAGATTAGTCCATTTGTTCATTCTTTTGCTGTTGTGGCTTGTGTCTCAAGGTCCTCACAAAACCTTAGACACAGGTGGAGCTTTTTCTACAATTAATTCCTGATGCAGCACTAGATTCAAGGACACTGGTTTGAGGGTGTGAGTGCTAGCCACCCTAAAGTATTGCCATAAAAAGCAGAAAGATGCTGTTGAAAGGACCTTCCTCTTCCTTTATTGCTTTGCTGTCTTCCACTGCCATGATTGTTCTTTTCCCACACTACTTTGGAGCCAGCTGATTATTTACTGAAGCATCTATGGGCTCTAAGCCAAATAAACATTTTTGCCTTTAATTTTGGGTGTCAGATATTTCGTCTCAGCAAGAGAAAATTGACTAATACATTTGCTTATTGTTTTTTGGCTGGTTGACCTGTGTAATTTTAAGTGTGGAGGACTGAAGTCACTCAATATGATTCCAATGGTGTCTATCTGTTCATGTCCAGTAGTTTTGTTTTGTTTTGTTTTTTTATGAAGTCATGTGCCAACTTTCAGTGTGCAGGTATTTACAATTATTATCTCTGCCCTTTAAATTGTTCCCCTTTCTAGTATGTAGCGGTTATCTTTGTCTCTTCTGATCAGATTTTACTGGAAGCCTGAAAATGAGTCACCTGAGTATTCCTGCTTATTTCTTGTGCCAGTTAGCATGGAGTATTGTTTTCCATCTTTACAGCTTTAATTTAAGAGCTCCCTTTTGGATGAAGTGTGTCTTCTATAGGCAATCTATGGTTGCATTTTGCTGTTTGATCCAATCTGCCAGTCTGTGTTTTTGATTGAGAGCTTAAGATCACTGTCATTGAGGATTATTATTTTAAGATATTCAATGAATTCTTTCATTGTATTATTTTTCCAGTGCTGACTCCTTCTATTTTTTTCCCTTTTGTTTAACTACTCTTCCAGTTTACATGTATACTTTGGGCTTTTTGGTGCTTGTGGCTCATTGTCTCTGTTTAGGTTCTCCTTTAGTATTTTCCACTGCTGGTTTAGTGGTCATATGTTTCTTTAGGATTTATTTGTCATGGAAAGAAACTCTTTTCTTTTCTGTCAATTTTAAAGGTCACCTTTTAAGGACATAAAAGTCTTAGTTCACAGCTGTTTACTTATAGGGTTTAAAAAAACTGTGCTCCAAGTTCTCCTGGCCTTTAAAGTTTGTGCTGATAAAATCACTGTAATTATGTTGAACTTGCCTTTATAAGTAACTTGGTATTTTTTTCTAACAGCTTTCAATATTTTCTCCTTTTATTAATTTCTGGAATTTTGATATTAATGTGTCATGGAGAGATTCTTTACTGCATATAGGGTTTTATATGACCATTATATTTTTATGCACTCTAAACTTTTTGACATTTCCTCCCATCTTGTATAAGAGTTTCATTTATTTCATTTGTTGTGCCCTTGATCACAACACAAGAGAATTTTAAATTGTCTAGCAGATAGCTATACTTTCTTCTCAACAATGTATCCTTTTGTCCTCTGAGTTTCAAATTTAGAACTCTATGTAGTAATCAATGTTATGTCACTAAGCTAATTTGAAATACCTGTTTCTGTGAGTTACTTTCAACATTTTAGAAGAGATCTCTGGAGGGAATAGAACGTGGGAACTTTATCTTCTGGATTTTTCTGATTCAGGTTGGCTGAGTTAGATACTTCCTCTGTTTTCTATGTCCTTAGTTCTTTCTTTTCATAAGTAGTTCCATCAACACTATCTGCTTGTTTTCTGAAGAAATTCACATTACTGACTACAAGTACTGCTTTGCTCATACAGACACAACAACCTTTTGCTAACAACAGTAATATAGACTAACATTATTAAACTCAAAATGAATCAGCCATTCACTTCTCTTCTTCAGAAGCCAAATAAAAATTAAAGTATAATATTAGATTTCTGTTTGGAAAATTGCATTACAGAATATTGCAAAGGGTGACAGCCATGTTGTGTGACTTGGCCTCAGTAACTGGTAGAGAGCTTAAGTAAGGAGCTCCCCTGTCAGGTGCCCATGAAGGGCCAGGCCTTGATCTAGGAGTTACTGCTTTGGAGCAAGAAGCTAAGAACGAAAGAATGTTCAGTTTAAGGGCACATAGGTAGAAGGCAGAACAAGAGACAAAGACTTACATTCCCTGTATTTCAGTACAGCAACCCCTTCTGTGGATAAGCTTCCTCACCAGTAGCCAGACTCACCTCACACCTAGCTCATCCCTATCCTTCAGAAGGAAATGAACCATTATTTGTGTTAAGCACTCCACATGTGTTATCCTATTTAAGGTGTATAATGTCACTGGGCATAGATATTATCTTATTACCATGCTAAAGATGAAAAAACCACAATATTATTAATGAACATAAAACTTCAGAGTTCAAAGTGGTACAGGTGAAATTTGAACTCATCTATTGACTCCAAACCCTGAAGCATTAGCCTCTTCACACTGCTGCTCCCTTTAACAGGAACCCTTTGGAGATACAATGGTCCCATTCAACAAAGTAATTATAATAATATAAGGGCCCCAGTGGCAAGTCATAGAGACCACTTGGCCCCCCTAAAACTGGGCACATATCATCAGCCCTGATTTTGGGATTCTGAATTTGGCTTTACAAACTAGCTTAGGAGCCATTTCCCTTACACATTTTGATAATTAAACACCCATGTGAGGCTTTCAATCTTCCTGACAGTCTTTTGAACACTATTTGAGCACCTGCACACATACATCCACACACACACACATGTATGTATGTATATGTATATATGTATATGTATATATATACATACATAAAATAAAAGATGTATTGTCTGCCCTAAAGGAAATTAAAATCTTACGGCTCCAGGAAGGCAGAAGAAGAAAATATTTCATTCAACAAATTTAAATATCTGTTATATTTCTGAGATAATCCTGTATCATAGTAAATAGAAATATAAAGAATGGGGTGGATAAAAAAATGATGAATGAGCTAGGCGAGATGCTCTATACCTGCAATGTAAGCATTCAGGAGGCTGAGGCAGGAGGATAGCTGTGAGTTTGAGGCCAGTGTGAACTACAGAGTGAGACCCGGACTCAAAAAGAGAAGAAAAGAAAAGGAAGAGAAGAGGAGAGGAGAGGAGGG
>PVIC010031477.1:0-21305 GCA_004025085.1 Thryonomys swinderianus | reverse complement strand
GGCCTCCCACATCTTCTTTATCCAGTCTCCAGTTGATGGGCATCTGGGTTGTTTCCAAGACTGTGCTATCACAAACTGAGCTGCTATAAACATGGGTGTACATATGTCTTTACAATATGAATCTTTTAATTTCTTTGAGTGTATTCCTAGCAGGGGAATAGCAGGGTCACATGAAACCTCTGACCCTAGTTTTCTGAGGAACCTCCACACGGACCTCCACAAAGGTCGCACAAGTCTACACTCCCAACAACAGTGGAGAAGGCTTCCTTTCTCCCCATAGCCTCGCCAGCATTTATTGCTGGTTGATTTTGCAATAGCAGCCATTCTTTGTGGAGTGAGAGATGGAATCTCAGTGCTGTTTTTATCTGCATCTCTCGAGTGACCAGTGATGTTGAACATTTCTTCATATGCTTCTTGGCTGCTTTTACTTCTGCCCTTGAGAAGTGTCTGTTCATTTCAGATGCACATTTTTGAATTGCGTCTTTAAACTTGGGGGGACAGATTTGTTTAAAATATTTTAAATTCCCTTTGCTACTTACCCCTACACCCCATTTCCCTCTGAATATATTCTATTTCACAATGTCCATCATATATTCTAGATCTCATTTACATCTTCAGTTTCTCATATCAGAGAAAAGATACAATAGTGAGAAGTAAGAGCACTGAACAATTCTTCCTTGTAAGAATAGTTTCCCACAAACCCTTAGAGACTTCAGTTCCTTTTGGGCACAACTTTCTCTTAGTCTGGAGGAAAGTGAGCTTTTTTGTTTCTAATAGGAGCCTTCAATTGAGTCCAGGAGCCCCACCCACAATCAGGGTATCGTTCACACCATCTACCGATTTAAATGTTACTCTCTTCCCAGAATACTCACAGAATTGCTCAAAACTATTTTTGACCAAATACCTGGGCACTCCAAACATACTGACTACCATATACAAGTTTGATGTTTATTATCCTTTTATAACACTATTTTCCTATTATCTACATGACCTCTTTTCTTGTTTCATGCCTTTTCCCAAAGGATAGACTATCACAGAGGTATATTCTGGCCCCTCCATATCATAGTAATGCTCCCATCCCCTTTCCTACTGTAATTTCTCTTTCTTTAGTGCCAGTATATATTCCAATCTGTTGCAGAACGCATTATTTATTGACCGTATCCCATCCCTCATTTCCCATTTCCATGTAAGCTACACAAAGGAAGAACATTTTGTCAATTTAATTATCGTTAGAATCCTAGAAACTGGAACTCAGGAATTACTCAGTGATTATGTGTTGAATGAACTAATACTCGGTCATACCATGAAAGTAACGTCACTAACACAATGCAAAGAGGAGAAAAAAGAATGAAACCTACACATGCTAATATGAGAAGATGACTTTCTTCTTTTTTTAAATCTCTAGCCCTTTTATTATTAATTAATCAATTAATTTGCAGTACTCTTTGCTCCATCTTGGCCCTTGTGCTTCCCAAGTAAGCCTGGCGCCACTTGAGATAAATGTCTGGCTCTCTAGTTCCTTTAAAATAAAAACTTCTTATATGCATCATTGTTATACTTCTTATATACATTTAAGATTTATTTATTACAAGTTAAGCTCCTTTATACCCTAGCATTTTACTAATTTTGTTAGTGTCTGAACTGCAAAGAAAGGAAAGATCATAATATTAAAATTTAAATCTGTGGGCTGCAGATGTAGCTCAGTGGTGCCATGCCTGTTTGGAGAGTGCATGGTTTTGAGCTCTACACCTGGGACCAAAAACAAACAAAACCCCAACATTTAAATCTTTATTCTGTTTTTCAAATCTCATAGGAAACTGTAACAGGAAGAATGCAGCTTATGGGCACTTTAACACCATTTTAGCCAATAGTGTTACATAGGTAGTAAATCAATAGCTGATTCAACAGATACTTACGGTGCGTCTCCATATTGGTTACTTTCTCACTCTTAAGGCAAAACAGCTGACGCAACTCTGAAGTTTGAGTGGAAAGGTTTTGGAGAAAAGGTCTCTTATGGCTCACAGTTCGCATGGTTTTCAGTCCGTAGTTGGCGCTCCAAATTAGGAAAGCATGGCATGGTAGAAGGGAAGCAACTCATTGACATGGTAGATAAGAATCAGAAAGAGATTGAAGGAAGGAAAAGGAAATAAACCATTTTTCTTTTTTATTGTGGTGTAGGTACATTTCATATACGAAGCATGATCACACGCAACATTGAGAATTTGTACCTGTATATGACACTTTTAATTCTCATTTTATCCTTGCTTCCTAGTTTTATCAACAATCACAGAGGCTTCAGTTCAGAGCTGTGTTTTCCTAAGACTCTCTCAGGTTGAGGGATCCCCAAAAGCAGCCCCTCTGGGCTTTCTTGAAGTTTAAATTATACATTGTCTCTGAATAATTTCTCATCTTTGTGTTGTACCAGGGTTATAAATTGTGAAGAAAGATCAGGTTTTTTAAGGCAGGAAGTAGAGAAAAAGAAAATGAACCCATGGTGACACTTTACCATGATCATTTTTATTATAATCTATGAAACTGGGATGATTGGTAGCAACATGGGTAAAGTGATTGTGTTTCAGGAAAAAAGAGGTAAAATTTTTATGGCTAGGCATTATTTTCCCATATTTGTCTATAGTTTACATTGAAGCATTTGACCAGACAGTGAATTATTATACATATGTTTGTAGAGTGCATTATAATTGATATGATATCAATTTCTCTGGTTATGAATTCATATTTGATGATGCTTGGCTGCTTTGTGTTTCAGTTATCTTTGTTCAACACTGGAGCTTTACTAAATAGCATAATGCATCTTAACAATGCCTTTCACTGTGGAAGTTCATGGAATATTAACAGCAAATAGCCTAGGAAGGAGATATTCATTGATGAAATCAGAGATAGTCAAAGTAAAAGATGGGCTAAAATATTTTACAGAATATTTTAGAAATATTTCTGCTACCAATGGTGTGAGAATGTAGAGAGCTCTTTGGTTAAATAATTAGTTTGAAAGTAGTTCAGATTTTAAGAAACATGGGAATGATGAAGATGCACAATTATAAATAATGATCTGTTTGGCCTAACAAATGTGCTATTCATTCATTTTGATGGAGAAGATAGTGTAAATTCAATCAATGTTTTGGTATGAAAAACTATTGTTTCCTCTAAACATCTCTATTGAAATGAGTATTTATTTTCTTGCATGTCTCAATAATGTGTTAACAAATATTTATTGAACAATTATGTACCAGGGATTTTAAAAGAAAGTTGTTACTATGTTTTAAGGCAGGGTTCAAATGGCAAAAGCCTACTGGGCAAATCTAGACTGAGTCCCATTAAAAAGAAAGCAAAAGGTTGGAACCCAGCCCTGCCCTTCCATTTATATCTTGTACATGGCTGCTTTTATCCTAGCATGGCAGAGTTGACAGAGAACACCCCCCCCAAACAAAATATTTTCTATTTTATTCTTTATCAAAGACCCCTTCTCTAAGAAATACGCCATGACACAAAAGCAGGGGCAGTAGGACCAAAGAACATTAATGTGGTTAGGATCGTAGGAGGAGAGATGCAGGAGCCAAAGCAACATGGGTCCAAAGAGTCACTTGTAAGGGGAAGAAAATCACTGACAACAGAAGGACCCATCTGGGAGGAAAATGGCAGCCACAGAGCAATGACCACGGTGTTGCAATAAGCCTCGCCTGGTGGCTTGGAGTCAGTTGGGACAGTCTGCTTCTAAATCACGTGGAACTCTGACAGGCAGAGACCTGCACAGCAACAAGAATATTGTAGCTGAAGAAAAATGTTTAGCAGAAGAGAAAAAAAAATGCCTCTTTTTTCTCACGCATGAGAAGAAAAACAGGTTGTTGGTAGCACAGTCATCAGGAAACAGTGACTTACCGGTCACCACAGGCTTTTGCTTTCCTGCAGAGCTTGCTGTGGCTTACTCCATCTAAATCTCAAAGCAAGCATGCATGTTTATATTGGTCTCTAGTGGAGACAAACCAGGATACAGGAGATTGAACACAGGGCCTTCCCACTGAACCATATCTCCAGCCATTTAGTGTTCATTTTGAGACAAGAGTCTTAGCAAATTCCTCAAGCTGGGCTCCAACTTGCGATCCTCTTGCCTCGGCCTCCCAGAATGCTGGGGTGACTGGCATGCATTGTTGTGCCTCGCATCTTGGAGGGTGTTCTATTGAGGGAATGCTTATGTTGGAGCAGAGAAATGTACTAGGTAAGCACAGCTATCTCACTTTTAGGTAGGTACTTAGCAGGTTTTGACAGGAGAAGCAATGTACGGTACTCAAACAATAGCTCTTCCAGGGCCAGTGCACAGGAAGGGGGAGAAACTGAGGCACTAACACCCACCTGTATCCCATTGGCCCCATGTACAATTGCACAGCAGCCCAGGCTCCAAATGCCTTTCTCTTCTTAATCCAAAGGCAAGGAAAGCTGGTCGTTGCAGGACATACTAACATCGCTTCCACCCCACCCTCGCTCTCAATAGTTGTCCTCAACTACTGACAGGTACGGGCAGATAAATGCCCCAATTTCTGTATCCCTCGGGTGGGATAACTGCAAGACAGGGGTCTACATTCTCCTCTCAGAGTTCCCAACAACCACAGGGGCAAGGGCCTCCAGTACAACGCTCTTTTCTGTCTTACCTTCCTGTTCCTCTGCCGGTTCTGTGGTCGCCTAAATCATTGTTTCAAGGTCTCCCTCCAGGGAAAGCCCAACTAAGACAGCTCTCTACGGTCAAGGGAGGGGCAGCACAAGACAGGGCATCTACCTGGAGATGCTCGGGGTGACATGCTAGGGAAAACCCTGAGGTTGTACTGAGAAGAATAAGTTCGGGTTTCTGATCTGAGGAGGGAGGTCAAGTCCTAAATGTGGTAACACGAAATTAAGATTACAGAGAGTAAGGTAATAAAGGGCCTCTGGGCGGTGCTGCAGCTGAGCGAAGAGGTTCAGGATAAAAATGATTAATGACAAGCCCCCGAATTAAGAGGATCTGAATAACCAAGAGGATGAGGAAAGGTGTTGAAAGTGCTTCTACCAACACCACTCCTCCCTTTTATAAATATGCAAGTGAGAGAAGTACAATTTGGCAACTGTTAACAATTTGTGAGTACATAAATCTAGGTGGAAGACATATGCTTGCTGCTCTGTATTTCCGTAGATTCGAAATGATTTGAAATATACATTATATATATAGAGAGAGAAAGACAGAAACAGTGAGACAGAGAAGAGATAATATAGAAGATCTATATATGAGGTATGATCCAAAATTTGGTACATTTTTAAATTTTAAAAGAATTCTTACAATAAAAGACATAACCATTAATCCCCCTCAAAATATTCTCCTTTGCTTCACACATGTTTTCCATATTGTTTCTGAGGCGGTTATGGAAGACCTCTTTCCTGAGAATCTTTAGTTGTGAGGAGAAATTTTCAGCACAAGTAGAAATAATGCAGATATGAGCTATTTTTCTGTGTTATGGTTTAGATCTAGATATCCCTCCAAAATTTGATAAACTCATAGGTGGAGCTCTTTGGAGGTGGTTGGATCATGGATGGAATTAGTGTGTTAATAGATTATGGGAGTATATTGACCAAATTGGTTTAACATAGTTCTGGGTGTGGATGACATCAATCAACAGGTTTATAACCTAGGTGAAATAAAAGGGAAAGGGAGTCTAGCTTGCTGACTTCTTTCTGCTTGCCCTGTCATGAGCTGTTTCATCCCTGCGATACCCTCTTCCACACCATCCTGCTTTGAAGCCAGCCAGCTATGAACTGAAACCTCTACATACTATGAGATGAAATAAACTTTTCTTCCTTAAACTTGTAGGTATCAGGTATTCTATTCCAGCAATGCAATCTTAATTCTACCTGTTTTTATAAATGTCTTTGAAAATTGGAATTACCCATCTCAGTCTACATTTACCTCTATAACAGATATTCCCATAGATATATTTGAAGAGAAATCTGTGTGAATCAGGCTTCTCCAAAGACATAAAATCAATATTAGATATTTACATTTACATCTATGGGTACATAAGATACATTATATATAGAGAGAGAAAGACAGAAACAGTGAGACAGAAGAGAGATAATATAGAATATTTATACATGAGGTATGATCCAAAATTTGGTACATTTTTAAATTTTAAAAGAATTCTTACAATAAAAGACATAACCATTAATCCCCCTCAAAATATTCTCCTTTGCTTCACACATGCTTTCCATATTGTTTTTCCATATTGTTTTTCTATATTGTTTCTGAGGCAGTTATGGAAGACCTCTTTCCTGAGAATCTTTAGTTGTCCTGTGCTGGCTCCCTGGATATCCTGAACTGATGCAGAATTTTGACTTTAGGGAAGAGCTAGGAAGTCTCACAATGCAGTGTCCATGAATATGGTGTGTGAGGGCAATGCCATTTTTTTTTTTTTTTTTGTGGCTGGCCCTGAGCTCACTATGTAGCCCAGGCAAGCCTCAAACTCAGCAATCCTCCTGCTTCTGCCTCCTGAGTGCTGGTATTACAGGCGTGAGCCACCATGCCCAGCATTGTGGGGTGTGGTACTAAGTGCTGGTGGCTGTGAGTCACCCCTCCCGATATCATATCATTGTACATGGTTACCGGGATTGAACCAGGGACCTTGTGCTTGCTAGGCAGACGCCAGAACCATTGAGCTAAGTCTCCAGCCCACAATGCCATTTTTTTACAAGCTGCTTTTCTGCTGGATGACACTCATGTGGGCCCTCACCATATTTTTTTTTAACCACATCTTGTAAAGACACTCAGGAAAGTGGACTTCTAAGAACAATTGTGTAAATGCGTACAAAGAGAGGGAGAGTATTTTGAAGGGGGTTAATGGCAACATACCTTTTATTGTTATAATTTTGTTTTGTTTTGTTTTGTTTTTGTTTTTTTTGGAGACAGGGTCTCACTTTGTAGTTCAGGCTGGCCCTGAGCTCACTATGGTGCCCAGGCAAGCTGCTGCGAACTCAGCAATCCTCCTGTCTCTACCTCCCGAGTGCTGGGATTACAGGCGTGAGCCACCACGTCCGGCATTGTGGTATGTGGTGTTGATTGTTGGTGGGCATGTCTCCACGCCCAGCATTATATGTTGTTACCGGGGATCGAACTCAGGTCCTTGTGCTTGCGAGGCAGGCACCGGAACCACTGAGTTAACCCTCTGACCCCCTATTGTTATAATTTTTTAATTTAAAAATTCTCCACATATACACACATAAGCACGTGCATCTTTACCTCTTATAATCTCTAAATTTGCCTTACAGCTCTCTCTGATCTGTTCTCCCCTGAGATATCATTTAAACTTACGACTGAAAGCTAAGAAATATGGACAATTATTTCCTTCTAAAGCACCCTCCCCTACACCCAGTTTTAGATCCAGGGGTGTGCGGTGTTAACAGTAATCAACTTTCTTTATGAAGATTCCTTCCTTTAATTTTTTTGTCCTTTCCTGACCTTTTCCTATCACAGAAAAAAATTGTATATTTTTGCAATAATTTATATTTGAAATAGCAGTTTAACTTCTATATGAGAGATTAGAATCTCTCTTCATATCTTTACTGTGGTAACCTAACCTTTGTAGTATCCTTACCATAATACATTTGCTGGTGTCGGCTTTGAGCACTTCAGAGCAGGAAGGTATAGATACGGAGTAATTTAACTAGAATCAGCGGGCCTTAAAAGAGAGGAAATAGCCTATCTGGAATATTGGACAATGTCAATTGTGTTTTACCACTGTCCCCAAATTTAAAATCATCATTCTCCTGCTTTTAAAATCAAATATATTGAGGTGTAATTTATAGCCAACAAAACTCATGAATTGTAAGTGTAGGGTCTGAAACGTTTTGACAAGTGTATTGTGTCATAGAACCATCACCAAAACGGGGTTTAAAACATTTCCATGTCTATAACAAAGGTCTCTCATGAGTCATAGGCCTTTGTAGATACTCCCCTCTCTCCATTACCAGTCACTAGAATACACTGATGTACTTTCTTTCCTTTTGGTTTTTAAAATATTTTTTAAAATTTTAGCTTACTAGTACATGTGCATAATAGATAATGTTTACATTCTTTGTGGGAAGTTAAACAGTACTTAACATTCCAATTCCTTTTTATCTTTCCTTATCCCTCTTATCCCTTATACTTTTCCTCTCCCTCCATCTCTCTTTTTTTTTTTTTTTTTTTTTTTGAGACAGGGTCTCGCTTTATAGTTCAGGCTGGCCCTGAGCTCACTTTGTAGCCCAGGCAAACCTGGAACTCAGCAATCCTCCTGTTTCTGCCTCCCGAGTACTGGGATTACAGGCGTGAGCCACCACGCCCAACTCTGTGCTTTGTGGTATTGATTGCCGGTGGGCGTGAGTCACCACGCCCAACATTGTATGTGGTTACCGGGGATTGAACTCAGGACCTTGCGCTTGCGAGGCAGGCTCTGGAACCACTGAGCTAAATCTCCGGCCCCATCTCCCTCCATCTCTTGATCCCTTCTTCTTTGAGCACGATCTATCTCACTACTTTCTATTAGTGTTTTTTTCCCTTTCTAAACTGCTCAGTTTGGGCTCAAACTTGGGGTCTTCCTGCCTTGGGTTTCCAAAGTACTGAAATTACAGGTCCCCAGGCCCAGCTTCTAACAGTGCTATCTTAAAACACATTATCTTAGTTTGCTTTTCGTTACTACCAGAGAATACCAGAGAGAGGCTAATTTATAATGGAAAGAGAAGCCATGTAGCAATGCTAAATGAATGAGACCTTGTTCAAAAATTTAGAAAGTATTTTAAAACGAGCTGAAGACACAGATCAGTTGGAAGGTCCTGAGATCAATCCCTGATCTCTCTCTCTCTCTCTCTCTCTCTCTCTCTCTCACACACACACACACAAACACACACACACACACAAGATAGCACTATTATGTAGATAATCCTGGGAAATCTATGAGTTGGGTTGGCTAGCATCTGATTCTGGTTTTGTATGTGGCTGTTGGCTTCTCCCTAGGAACCATTTCCTGTCCTCTCCTGGGTCCTCCAAACAGGAGCATCCCAGCACCCCCAGATTCCCCTGCAGACTGACTCACTGCCTCAGCATCTTTCCTTGAGACACACTGCCAGACTCATAAAAGATTTGTCAGCATATTCCTAGGGGTTAAAGGTCACTTTTTCCTTAGATAACAGGTCACACAAACAAAGTAGAACTTACTGGTTCCTCTTGAAACTAAGAACAAAAGGGTCAGAGAAAGCACTTTTGCAGCTGGGTTGAGCCGTTCCTTTTTGTTGTAAGGAAGTTGTTTTAAGCCTGCCTCTGCTCCGTCCAAATCCCTGTTTAGATATCAGAGTCCTCCTCCCTGATCCAGCTACTCTCAGGCTGCATTAGCCTCCCCTCCGCAGTGTCTTTCGGTTGGGAAATGAATCACTGATTCAGGCCACTTTGACAGAGAGCTTAAAGGCAGCTCAGCCTGGCAGAGCGGACGAGGTGTGTGAGGGGCCCTGGGCCGCCAGGCAGCACGCGGGCCTGTGCTGCTGAGCGGCTAATTGGGTTCTCGCTCTTCACAAGCCTCCAAATAGCTGTTCAAGGCCCTGAGTTGGTGGTGGAATTTTTTTTCTTTTTTTTTTTTGTTTTTCATCTGGCTAATAAGATTTTCCCAAGTCACCAAAGCCAAAGGGGTTTGGGAAAGAAAGCCTTCTTTGTTAAACAAAGCGAATGCTATGGGACTTTCTGCCTTTGAATTTAGGGAAAGCGACCCAATTACACTGTGAGATGATTGTGAATATTGAGGGATCGCAGTGGAAAAGCAGCATCTGACCCCGATGGGCTTGGACCCCGGGACACTGGTTTTAGTATAAATCCCTTCTTTGAAAGATCCAGAGGCTGCGACTTTGTTCGGAAGAATTTAGAGAAACATCACACAGTCAAAGGCTACAGGAGACTCTCCAAAGAGTTTAAGAATTTAAAATGTGTTTGTTTTTCCAGCCTTCATACTACAGATTCACTTTTTTTTTTTTTAAAAAACCCAATAAGTAGCCAGCATTGACAGATGAGTAGAATTCAGTGAAATTTCCTTAAAAACTGGAGTGGTATGTTCCATCAGAGATTAGTGGAGGCTTCTCCACTGCGGTAAGAGTCTTAGGCTATTGTGTTTCATGTAAATTTACAGTAATTCCAATTCTCCGCAAATAAGCCATATTAACACCATTGTACACACTTTAAATATAGATGGCAAATTTACAGAATAATTTTTCATTCTGTGTGTTATAAAAAGACCTGTCTGTTCTTGGCAGCAGGAAGGAATAATTCTAAGTGATAACTTGGATCGCTCCAAAAATATTTCCAGTGGACTTTGAGATTTGAATAAGAGTGCGTCTGATTTCTTGAACACCCAGGACCCCGAGCAAGAAGCTGCAGAGAGCAGAGGACATGTCCACTGTGGGGACAGTGACTGCTCTTTCTCCAATACTTTTACTGAAGTCTTGTCAAAAATAGCTGATTTAATATGTTAAGTCTCTCAACAGAAGAACATGGTGGCAACTGACTTTAAAACATAAAAGTCATGTGTTAGCAAATGAATTTCTATATCTGTTTTAGAGATGAAGGCAAGGCCAAATAAATATGTAAGTCTCTGCAAATAAAAATCCTGGGCACCACTAAATGACATCTCTTATTGAAATAATAGGACCATAGGATCGTTGGAGCTGACAGCCGCATCTTTCTAGGCCCTCTGGCTCCCAAGGTGAAGGTACAGAGTAAAAGGGCCACAAAATCACCCAGGAATTAGTTAGCATGCAATCCATGAAGCGCAATTCAGCCATAAAAAAAATGGGTGGATTCTGGCATTTGTGACAACACGGGGAAGGCTGGGGACATGACGTTATGTGAAATAGACCATTACAGAAGGACAAATACTGCGTGACTGGATTTGTATCTGGAGGCTGGAAACTGAAAAAGTAGATCAGAATGGTCATCATGAAAGGCTGGGAAGGCGGAGGGCAGTACAGGATGGAGAGAGGTTGGCGAAGGGGTACTAAGTTATAGGAGAAATAAGTTCTATTGTACAACAGGGTAAGTAGGCTTAACAGTAATGTGTCAGATAGTTCAAAATGTTAGGAAACAGGATTCTAAATGTTCTGACCACAGATAAATAGTGTTTACTAATTACTAATTAATTACTAATTAAAGACTAATTACCTTGACTTGATCATTATTCAGCGGCTACTTTAATCACAACATCATGGTGTAACCCCACAAATATACAAATGTTATGTCATTAGAAATAAAATAAATATTTTTTAGAAACATAAATCACCAAACCTCACTCCAGAAGCAGAGCCCAGAAACCTGTGTGTTTGGGAGCCCTCCGATGTCTCTGGTGCAGCTAAAGTTTGATAATCACTGTTTTAAGCTATTGCACTTCAAGAACTCAGTGGTTTTTTCCAAATGTTTAAGAAGAGCAAGCATTTGCTCACATTTCATTTGAAACGTTGGTAATGCAAGCTTGAGCTTCCATTGGTGGAGACCGAGCAGACAGCACCTCGAGGGCTACTTCCTTGGCGGCTTGTAGATTCTAGCTCCCTAAACCACAGCACCGCTCTGACTCCAGGTAGCTTGGTAGAGTGAGTGCCCAACAATTTGTCAAGTTTTCCTTATCTAGAGAAGAGCCAGAGCACTAGGACAAAATAATCTTTTATTTCATTCACTGGAAATAAGATCTCATGATTCATCAGTTTAACAAAAATATACCAAAAGACTTAAAGAACGGCACAAAGAACACTCAATAGAAGTGTAACTTAACTTATCAAGGGAAGAACACCAGCCTCTGCTCACTACACAGCACTGGAAGCTGATAGCTCAAACAAGAAGATGAACTGAAGAGCCAACCAGACCGAAACGCTCTCTCCATGTGTCCCCTTTTAGGGAAAATCGGATGCCAGGCCTTTTGAGCTGGTTTTGTTAGAAACCAGGCTTGCTGGGGAAGAATGTGTAAGCAAGAGCCAGTGATCTATTTCAAGACAGGGCTTCCTTACCTCTTCTGCTTACACCTACCATGTGAGCCATTTTTTAAAATATCTTGCCCCTTAATAAATGCATTTCTCAAAGAAATGAGTCAATGCCAACTCTCCATGAAACAATTTTACCATGAGCCAGTTGATTATGATATCTTTAAGGATAACCATAGTTGGGAGAAGGGGAAACTAAAGTTACCCTCAGCTTTTCTGTAGCCTCTTTATGAACTGTATTGTTCTAATTTAGAATTGAAACTTTTTGGTGAGGTAGAATTTAATCCAAGGGCACTGTACCACTAAGCTACATCCCCAGTTCTTTCTGTTTTTTACTTGGAGACAGGCAGAGTATCACTAAGTTGTTCATGCTAGGATCAAGCTCATGGTCTTCTTGATTCAGCCTCCCAGAGCGCTGGGATTACAGGTGTGGGTCACTGGGCCAGCTTTGAAATTATTACATTTTGAAGATAAATGTATCTCTGGTTTGTAAAGTAGAAACACAGGGAAGAAAGAGAAGAAGGTTGAGAGTCTCCAGATATTCTCCAGCTGAAATGATATATATTTCATCTCAGAGGCAAACTCCAATTCCTTTCTCTCCAAAGTACCACACATGAAAAAATCAGTATTAGGCAGTGCACATCAGAATCACTGAAGGTGCCAATTGAGTAAATCCAGGATGAGGGCTGAGAACCTTTTTCTTAAATCTCCTCAATGATTCTGGTATCCAGCTAAAAGTCAGGATCATTACTCTCTGCATGTTTCCAGACTCTGGAGAAAGGCTTGCTGAAATCAGTTAGTGATATCTGCCTAGAACATCAGGGACAGACCAGAGATGGTCTCTGTCACATCTCTGTCACATGTATGACTTTGCTCATTTCCCCTAAGACACAACAATCTAAGCCTTTATTGTTGCTAATATATCAGAAAGGATCTGGGGGGGATAGAAAGAAATCTTCCATTAAAAAAGTACATTCACAGGGAAGCCAGAGTTCCCTGAGATTAAAATAAGTCTAATTACTATGTTTAACAGACATAGACTGTTATGGTTTGTATCTAGATGTCCCGCCAAAGCCTCATACCCTCGTAGGTGGGGACTTTTAAAGGGGGTTTGGATCTAGTGTGTGAATATTAGATTAGGGCTGTGTGATAACTAGGTTAGTCCACTGATTGTTTTAGTATACTTCTGGGTGTGGTTAATGGGAAGGCTCACCTGGGTGTGTGTGGCACAAATCAATAGGTTTATAGCCTGAAGCGACTAAAAAGGGAAAGGAAGGCTCACTGCTTGCTATCTCCTCCCTGCCCTACCATTGACTGTTTCTGTGATGCCCCTCTGCCACGTTGTCCTGCCCCTTAGAACCAGCTGATTATGAACTGAAACCTCTACAAAGTACGACACAAAATAAACCTTCCCTCCTTTAACTTGTGGTTGTCAGGTATTTTGTCCCAACAGTGCAAAAGTAACTAAGTCACAGACCAATAAAAGTAAACAAATACATAAATCTTGTAGAAGAGAACAGTCAAGTCTTTTGTAGAAATCTCAGGCTATTCCATCTCGACTTTAACTCATGGAGATCTGAAGTTGCAAACTTAGGTTTAAAGCCACCAACAGAAGAAAGTTAGTTTATATGGTGTATTCACAAATGGTCATGGATCCATTCCTTCCCAGTTTGGGGGTCTTTTGTGGTTAGGAATGAATGTTCAAGCTTAAACTCTTGAACACTGAGATAGGTGATCGTGCGCCAGTTGGGGAAAAGAAGGACTTGGCTCTGTCTCTTTCAAAAATCTCTGCTAATGTATTGAATGTGTCAAGTTTCCAGTTTCACTTATTGCTCTCCTAATTCCAGTTTGGGTTTGCATACAGTCGCTTCATCTGCAGACTGGAACACAGTTGTCGTCCTCTGAAGTAGGAGATTGAGCTTTTTGTGCAGGTTGGACTGGTCACACAATTAGCAAATTCACAGCAATTCTGTGTCATTGAAATGTAGCTGTTTTTTCCTAAAAGAAATCTCTGGAGCAGCTCTCATAACTACAAAACTCTGGCCAGTGGTCTACCTTTAGAGAGCCATGCCACTTCCTATATAAGACAGGACATGCAGTCTCTGCATCCATCTCTTCACAGCGCTGCAAGAACAGAGATAATTTAAGGACATGTACTTTCACATGGTCGATCACATCCAGAAAGAGGTTAAGTTCAGGTGATAGTTTTTGACTCTCCAGCATTTCCGTATAGATGACGCAATGCCTAGACTCACATTTAGAAGCTACTTCTTTGACCCAAGTAGTTAAAACCAGAAACCTATCCAGGGTTGACAGCTTCCATCTGCATGCATGTACTGACATAAGATGATCAGTTAAGTTTTCTTGATTTGGAATCATTCAAAGACTTGAATAGTCTTTGCAACTGTGGAGTCCCTTGGCAACAGAACCGTATATATATATCTTCATGAACATCTTCCTGAAAAGCATATCACACACAAAAAACCCCACCATTATTATCTTGTCAACATTTGTATACTTGCTAACCTAGATTGGGTTGACCCATTAATCCCCTTTAACAACTATTCTTCAATCCTCTGTTATTTTGTTAGCCAGTCTAGCTGATGGTGCTAGCTGAAAGATGAGCGTGTGTCACTTTTTAAATACAGCCTTTTCTAAAATATCCTTAACCAACAGGCAGAATCAACTCTTCAGCATGAGTACAGGGCTTATTATCTTCAACAGTGGAGTTAGTTCACTGAGAACGATGTGCTCAGTGCGGGTACTTTTAATGAAGTGAGAACCTTCAATAACTGTTTCTGTTGTTCTTTAAAATTTTGCTTTCACAAAACTCCTTTCACAAAATGCTTGGCTTTTAACCCAGCAGTTTTGGCCTCCATGTGGCAGAAGAGTTTTGAAGATGTTGTGGCTTTACTCGATATGGGATCACCACACATTATATAAGGGGGTTTAGAGAATGTGAATCACCTGTGGATGGAAGTGGTTTAAAAAAAAAATAGGCAGATCAGGTGGTGCCTAAATCATGTGTTCAATTCTGATTTAAAGCCCAAAGCCAGATGCAACGTAATTGTCACTTGCCACACATGCATCAGGTTTTGATGAGTCTGCCAGACATTGATTCATAATGGTCCTTGTTCAATCAAAGCTCTTTGCTCTTAACCCACTTCTGAGGTACTAGTGGTACCACATTGGTCCCCCTAGATCGTCGGACTTTGGATTCTCAAAGGAGCATGCATCCTGGAGCTGTGCCATACACAGGGCTTTCATTCCCATGAGGATCTAATGTCCAGCTGATCTGACAGGGTGCAGGCTTGTAATGGGACCATTGGGGAAGAGCTGGAAGGGCTGGAAATACAGATGATGCTTCACTCACTCGCTTACAGCTCCCCTGCTAACGTATACTCTGGTTCTCAGCAGAACACGGATTGTCACCAGTCCACGTCTGGCTACTGGGGACCTCTACCCTGGAGGATGTTTGTCAGTGTCTGGAGACAAGTGTCATTGCACTGACTTGGGGATACACCAGTGGCCAGAGTCCAAGTTCACCAGTGTTCATTCCGAGCTTACCAACGTGCAGGACAGGCCATGGAACAAAGTGTTATTCAGATCCACGTGTCAACAATGCTGAGTCCAAGAACCTGCATCTCTGGCCTCTGTAACCCTTGTAGCTCCTGAGGGTCAGAGTCCTGCTTCTTACTGTCACTGGACATTCCCCCTTGATCCCCACAGGCATTCCAAGATCAAAATAGATCCTCTTCCCCTGGTTACCTTTCCTGCTTTTGTGTTCACTGACAAGTGGTACAACCGCCCACCGACCCACTCCAGGCAGAACTCAGATTTACTCTTTTCCTCATCATGGAAATACTCAAACTTCTGACTGTGTAGCCTTTTAAAATCATTCAGGTCCATCCACTGCTTTCTCCTGTGGGCTTCTAGCTTTTCTTCAGTCTTGTTGGCATGTATGCTGTTGGCCTGGCCACAACAGGCCAGGCAAAAGCAGTCTACACTGTCCCTCTGCTGAACAGACTACAGTTGGGATGTGCTCTGCTTCTATCGGCCACAGAACCATTGGATATTATTCCTTCTGGCCTGCAACAGTTTCGTCATGCCTGTGTCCCTTTCCCTGACACATCAGCTATCGGATCAGCTCAGGCAGGTCTCAGGGTGGTGCCGTGGCCCTGGGAAGCTTTCCAGAGGACTCACAGCCTGGGAAGCCCTTGATTTCTCTCCCAGGACATCTCACTCTTCCATGACAGAGTTTTACAAACAGCATATGTTGGCTAACATTGGGTTGGACTGTAGTTTCCACTGTCCTCGCATTACCGATGCCCAACACTTTCCCTGGATATTGTGGGCAATATTAATGGGTCAACCCAACCTAGGTTGGCAGGTCTAATAAGTAGTGAATAAGCAGGTTATCAATTGTTTATGAATTAGGAACAAATCTAGGTATTCCTGAGAGATTTTAAGTAAATTTTTTTTTTTTTTTTTTTTTTTAGACAGGGTCTCACTTTGTAGTTCAGGCTGGCTCTGAGCTCACTATGTAGCCCAGCAAGCCTTGAACTCAGCAATCCTCCTGTCTCTGCCTCCCGAGTGCTGGGATGACAGGCGTGAGCCACCACCCCTGGCACTGTGGTATGTGGTATTGATAGCTGGTGGGCATGAGTCTCCACACCCAGTATTGTATGTGGTTACCGGGGATCGAACTCAGGACCTTGCACTTGCGAGGCAGGCGCCAGAACCACTGAGCTAACCCTCCAGCCCTTAAGTAAATTTTAATAAAAACCTGGCCAGCATAAAATGGTTTGGGTTCGTTAATACAACTTTTTAAAAATAAAATGTTTCAGTTAAAGGCTACTTAAATAAAAGAAAGGACTTATACTTTATGAATTTGGTTACTGCTAGATACACATAATGTGACTATTTTGTGAAAAATGAATTTCATGCATGAAATTGGATAATACAATCAGTGCTTGTTTACAAAATGTGAGGGGTGCCTTTTGTCAAAATTGGTACCGAGCATATGTATGTTTTCTGAACTGATAAAGTGATGAACAGTAAAACAGAAAAATGAACTGCACTTTTTTCTGATCTTTTAGCTCATGTGAGGCACACAAACTGTTTACCTACAACTGAATTTGGTCCTCATTTCTTAAATTCCAGCACTGCTTATACTTAGCTCTCTAAACAGGATCATTCTAAAGCCACCCCAGTGAGTTTTCTTTGCAACTGTGCTTAAGGGTGATATTTGCACACAAGAGCTAAGTCTAGGGAACTTCTGCAGATGAAAAATAAAATCCAAAGAAAGATAAAAACGAAGAGTCAATGTGAAGCCCCAGCAGTCCAGCCAGCATCTTTGAATCTTAGATATTGTAACATTCTAAACCACACAGAAAGCAGAGATTCCCATAGGGCTTTAGGCTCCTCTATACTGGAGTCTGTACTGTGGATAGCTCATCTACTGGCAAGGAATAGACAGAGAAAATAAGAAGATAATATTCCACGAAGTTTAGATACCTATATGGAGTCCAGTTCAGTTTTTTCATCTTAAGAGACATGTGAATTTAGATCTTAGTCATTGTTTTTAGTCTTATGCAATCAAAATCTCTTCACCATGGCACAACCTCTAGGCAAAAATAAACTTCTCTTTCAGGGCACAAAATTTCGCTAGGCCGCAGCCTGTAGTTGAGGAAATATTCACTTGACTATTGTCATGCTTATATTTTGAGGATGTGATTAAAGTGTATAATCCAATGGACTATAAATAAGGGGTTACTCTTTATAACATGGGGGGGTCTGGTTGTGAGTTGAAAAGCCCTCAGAACAGATATAGCCATCTTTAAAGGAGAAAAAGAAGAGCCGGGCATGGTGGCTCATGCCTGTAATCCCAGCACTCGGGAGGCAGAGACAGGAGGATTGCTGAGTTCGCGGCGGCTTGCCTGGGCACCATAGTGAGCTCAGGGCCAGCCTGAACTACAACGCGAGACCCTGTCTCAAAAAGCAAAAAAAAAAAAAAAGAGAGAAAGAGAGAGAAAGGAGAAAAAGAAGAAATCTTAGCTCTGGACAACAGCTTTTCCTCATTGTACAGAGCTCTAGCTCCCCTTTTCTGCGTGCCTGGGATTTCAGACTTGTCCCCGGTCCCCATTTGTAAGCCCACAGGCAGTCTTTACAGAAGGAGGATTTAAGGAATAATCTGAGAGTTCCTTTCGCCTCTCCATCTTTCAGCAGGGAGGATGACAATAGCCTCGTAGACCTCTCTCGGACCCAGACTTCCATGATGCTTCCTCTTCACTGGGGTATTAGTCATGCAGCTGTTCTCTACTAGTTTGCAGGTTCCCATTGAAATAACCCTTCTTCTAAGCGTCTTCCCTGACAACCCCTGCCTGAGTTAGGGCCTTCTGCTATTTGTATTCTTTGTCCTATGTATTTTCTGCTTCCTATCAGTGATTATTACTGCTTAAAATTATGCCAAGGAGACCAGACTGTAAGCAGCTTGAGGTTCCAGGCCATACCTGCTTCCTTTATTGTTCTGTCTCCCATGCCCAGGTCCATGAGGTAGGTATATCCTGTCCAGTTGCATAGAGAAATAAGTCAAAATAAAGAAATGTGAAATTGCTTTATCATCAGGAGCAGAACATGGAATATTTTATGGGAATTTTAGAGAGGAGAGAGGAAGTGGTGAGAGAGAAAGGAAATGACTTTATAATATGCTTATCTCCACCAAGGAACTTGTAAGAATTTTGGGGGAGCACTAATGAATAAGTCCTGGGGCTTCACACTAAGCTGCATCCTCATTTCTTTTCTTTTTTTCTTTTTGAGATAGCATCACTCTAATGAGATCTTCAAGTTGCTCAGGCCAGCCTCTAACTTGCAATCCTTCCACCTCAGCCTGTCAAAACTCTGGGATTATAGGCCTGTGCCACCACACTTGGCTTGTACAATTCTTTCTACATGTTCAGTATTGAATTGTGAAAGCTACCTTTTCAGAGCATCTAATTCAACTTCTCCCCGATGAGAGATGAGACTTTGAATAGTGCCCAGGAATATCCTATTCTTTTTTTAAAAATTTGAATCTTTATTGCTACATGGTATATACACATCACAATCACGCTCAACATTGAGAACTTGTACCAGTATCTGACATGACTTACTTCTCATTTTGCCCTTCTCCTACCTACCCTACAACCTTCCGCCCCTATATGCACAGCAGCCATATACACATTTGCATTCTGTACTGCGTCACATCTGGACCTTTTCTGCTTCTATAACTGATACATACTCACAGCTCCAAGCTTATCCCTGAAAATCCAGTCTGAGAACTTCCTCCGCTTTAAATCTTCCTTCTCCCTCACTAAGCCTTTGAGAGTTAAGAATCGCCTCCTTTGAACCCTAGCAGATACATGGATAGTTATTCCATAAGATGGTTTCGTATCCAAGCTTACTAAATCTGAATCGACCCTTGCTACATAAAAGCCCCAACACCACCTGGGTGTGATGACACACATTTGTAATCTCAGCTGTCTGGGAAGCTGAGACAGGAAGATCATAAACTGGAGCTTCGCTCAAGCTACGTAGCAAGACCTTGTCTCAAAATAAACCTAAACAAAAGGGCTGAAGGCGCAGCTCAGCGCAAAGGCCCCGGGTCCAATCCCTTGTACTAAAAAAGAAAAACAGAGAGTCCTGTCACCTTGGGAAAGTTACTTAATTCCCCTGGCTTCATTTGTTCAGTCACTGTGTCAATCCAGCTTCAACCAGAGTAGCAGAGTCAGTAGGGGATAGATACTAAGAGACTTAATGAAAGGGACTGGCTGATGCAATTTCGTGGTCTGCCTTTTAGCTGCCAAGGGTTAGCCGGTGAGAAAGACCCAAATATGGAATCTCCCTCCATCCTGCACGAGCGTCAGAGGATGTAAACACTCCTGAACTTCAATCCACTCCACTGCGCGTTCGCCTTTTCTCCTCCTGAGCCGGAGGAAGAACTCACCCGCATTTACTTCCACGAGACCATGGCTGCCCCGCGGCTGGCCGGCCTCCAGTAATAATTGGATGTCCTGTGGTGTGACAACAATAATTTAGCTTCCGTAATACAATGGAAGGTCGTAATTAGAGTGGGAGGAGAAAGTGAAATGGTTTTCCTGTTGGTGATACAGAAACTTTTCAGGGCACGTTGATCAACTTCAATTGTGATTTTTTTTTCTATTCTGTACAATCCGGGCTTGAGATACAGAAGAGCCTTTTAGGAAGTAACACATCATTTATATGTCCTGTGCCTGAGAGCTGTACTAGAGATTTATACAAAACCTCTTTGTGTGGAATCTTGGGACAAAATCACAACTAAACAGTTGCAGTTAGATTCAAAGAAAAGGATAAAGGAAGGTTACAGTCAAATACCTGATGGTTTTTACATACGGGGCCCGGGCCTCAGAGCTACCGCGATGTTTTAGTCAAAGAACACCTGAGACTTCAGCTGCTTGATCAACTTTCCTAAATAGGGAGAGATGCACCTGGCCCCACACACAGCAGGTGGCATGTCCGATGTGGTGCTACCGAGGGGGCTTAAGGCTTGTGACTCGTAGAGTTGAAATACACATGGCAGGGAACTCTGGAGAAGTGAGTGGCATGGGGCTGCATCAAATCATGCCAAAGCGATGCCCTCAGTTATGTGTGTGAATGAACCACTACTTTCTAGGGAAAGACCGTCAGCAGGAAGTTCCAGAGTATCCAAGGGCCCGAGGGAGGCAGGGACAGGGCCCAAACAGAGTTGTGTTTCAAAAAATACCCAACAGCAAGAGCCACAAGGACAACAGAGCCAAGAAGAAAGAGGGTGAAAACTACATTTGTCTGCAATGAAGGGCCCAGAGCCTACAATACTGTGCCTGTCTGTGTGCATATTGTGTGTATGTGTTGGTTTTAGGGGAACGAAATACACCTTCCCTCACAGGGAAAGCTGAGGACACCACCACCCCTCAGAGCAGAAGCAGAAGCTTTACCTCAAGGCACCAGGTGAAGAAGATTTTCTCTGCTTGGCCAGAGCTCACACACCAGTTGAATGAGCCAGGAGTGCTAGAACAGACTTCCCTGAATTTTTAAATCTCAACAGCTCTTCTATTCTTATGTTAATCAGATTTTTTTTTTTTTTTGAGACAGGGTCTCGCTTTGTAGTTCAGGCTGGCTCTGAGCTCACTATGGAGCCCAGGCAAGCCTCGAACTCAGCAATCCTCCTGTCTCTGCCTCCCGAGTACTGGGATTACAGGCGTGAGCCACCACGCCCGGCTATCAGATGTTTTCTT
>PVIC010031476.1:0-21285 GCA_004025085.1 Thryonomys swinderianus | reverse complement strand
AAAAAAAAAAAAAAAAAAAAAAAATCTTTCTTCTTCGCCTTCAATTATAGAGAAATCTATCTATAAATTGATGGTTATCAATGAAATGTTTCATTTGATAACTCATCTTATATACCCAAATGGGAAAAAATTCTTAGGCTTAAGAGAATGAGAAAACTGTTACAATATATAACCAAATAGTAAATTTTATAATAAGACAGTTTTTGAAACTGAGTAAAATAAATTCCAATTTAGAAGAAAATATAATGGAGAATTAGTCTCCCTTCCTCCTACAGTACCTCTAAGATAATGACTTTTTATTTATCGTGATCACATTTTATTTGAACTGAAACATTTTATGGAAGAAAAGAAAAAATATAACTAAGAAAAGGCAAAACAAAAATTAGATTAAAAAAACTACCAAAAAACTGTTCTAAGATGCATGGCTGATATAATGTAATTTTTTTTTTTTTTTGAGACAGGGTCTCACTTTATAGTTCAAACTGGCTCTGAGCTCACTATGTAGCTCAGGCAAGCCTCGAACTCAGCAATCCTCCTGTCTCTGCCTCCCGAGTGCTGGGATTACAGGCGTGAGCCACCACGCCCAGCTATAATGTAATGTTTTAACACTATACCTTACAGAATTTCAAAAGAATGATGGGATATTTCACTGGAATTCTGATCTTTTGAAGACTATATTTTCCAAGTTATATTAAAATTAAAATGCTGGTTCTATAGGGTATTATGAAATCACCTGGCTAATAGCCAACCATAGTCAGGGATTTAATTCTAGGCTCTGCCACCAAAAGCACAATCTAAATAAGACAATTAAACTTTAACACAGAATAAGTGAGATTTTAAAATGAGTAACAGCAAATAATATCAATGTCCTTGCTCTAACATTAATAGGACCCTCTAATACTTGACACTGAAAATAAAGGGATGAATGTTTACTCCACTATGTGGCTGGCTTTGCCTGTTATCTCACACAACCTTTGCAGTAATTCCTTGAATTACTTAATATCATGGCTTGCAATCCAAGGGCCTTACCCATGTTAGGCAAGTGGTCTTCCACTGAGTTATAACCCCAACCCTAATCTATCTTACAGATACAGAAACTAGGGCTCAGAGTAATTCGCTATAAATCTTATAAGTGATTATTCTTTAATTAGGCTCCTATAAAGTTTTTGGGGAACATATTATATATATAAATTTTATTTCAGATAGCTTTCCTTTTTTTAATAGCTTAATTTTCCAGCAATTTTTTAACTTTAAATTTTTTGGTTTTATTGAAATAGAATTAACTAGTAGGAGTTGTATTATATTTGTTTTGATATATATATATATACTTTGTTAAATTATCAAGCTATTAAATATATCACCAAACACACCATTTTCTATATCTCGTCTTTTTGTAAGAATACTGAAGATCTATCTTTTAGCAATTTCAAATATACAATACAATAAAGCTATAATTAAAATGCCAGAATTCATGTTTCATGCATAACTGAAAGTTTTACCCTTTGAAAACCATCTTTCCACATTCCTTATCCCTTGCCCCTAGCAACCATCATCCTGTTCTTCAGTACTTTTGTGAACTATTTCACATTTTACAAAAAGCATTCATATTACCCAGCACCATGTCTTTAAGATTTCACAGTCAATTCTGAATAAAAGGATGGCATCAGCCCGAAGGTACTATAAGCATCACTGAATGATCGTCTTGTTGAGATACTATAGTGAGGTCTGAGGAATGACTATCTCGCTTATGAAAATGTGCACCTCTCTAAAATGCACTGCTGGTTTTAGCTGAAGGCTAAATAGATAGTTTTCCAAAAGCCAGAGTAGGTCACTCCTGCTTCAAAGGATCTCAATCTGCTTGGAGACCTCCTTGACAGATACTCTATCATAGCACTGCCATACAGAGCTAAGTCTGGGCTTAGTGGCCCACCACATCCTAGACACATTGTTTAATCTTTCTACATCTCAATTTTTTCTTTTTAATATGAGAAACTGGTCTATTAAAATTACAAGAGGGACTGGGGATTTAGCTCGGTGGTTCCAGTGTCTGCGTGGCAAGCAAAAGGTCCCAAATTCAATCCCCCAGTACCATATATCACAATGCCTGACATAGTGGCTCAATCCTATAATCCCAGCACTTGGGAGGCAGAGGTAGGAGGATTGTGGAGCATTCAAAGCTAGCCTGGGCTACATAGTGAGCTCAGGGCCAACCTGAACTTCAAAGGGAGACCCTGTCTCAAAAAATTAAAAACAAAAAAATAGAATTTAGTGCCAAGCGTGGTGGCTCACGCCTGTAATCCCAGCACTCGAGAGGCAGACACAGGAGGACTGCTGAGTTCGAGGCTTGCCTGGGTTACATAGTGAGCTCAGGGCCAGCCTGAACTACAAATCAAGACCTTGTCTCAAAGAAAAAAAAAAAATTAGCCAATAAATTGTTGGGTATTACCTATGTTGGCTATTGGTCTAAATTAAATACCTACATGAATAAAATATTCTTGCTTCCTTCAACTATCTAAACTCAAAGATTTGCTGAAAATGAAAAACTTAGCTCTTTGTTTAGAATATTGTTTAAACTGCATTGTGAAGATAAAGAAAACGTAAAATATTTGGAGAAAATGAAAGAGTCAATGAAAGGAGAAATGCTCTTACAACTCACCTTATATTACTTCAGAGGTTCAAAAACTAACAAGTATTAATTATGTTATTGCCATTGTTTCTCTTTCTTTGGGGTACAGTCATTTTCTTTCCTTTTGTTTTTAATTATAGGGGTTGAAAGAAGGGGTTCAATTAGGAAAAAGCCATGACTGAAAATTATCAAAAGTTATAAACAACTATTTGCATAAGCCTGAATAAGTTAAAAATAAATTAACATGCTTAACCTTCTTGAACAGTGCCTTCAGTCTATACTCAAAAAAATTACATTAGGTGCCACAAAAAAGAAACAGGTTAAAATATCTTAAAAGTTATACAGCAATTATGACTAATAATGGAAAAACTATATATGTCTACTTATATCTATTTGTTATATTTTCAGGTCAATGTCTATTTCCATTATAAAAAACCAACTGTATTACCAAATGTGCTGGTTGATCAGATATGTATTAGAATATTTATGGTTAAGACACATGAGCACTAATTATAGTAGTTAACTATTTCACTGTTTCATCATTTGGGCAAATATATATTTGTGTGTGTGTGTGTGTGGTACCAGGAATCCATCTTGGGACCATGTGCTTTTCGAGGCAGTCGCCGGAACCACTGAATTAAATCCCGAGCCCCATTTATATTACTATTATTATTTTTTTTGAGACAGGGTCTCACTTTGTAGTTCAGGCTGGCCCTAAGCTCACTATGTAACTCAGGCAAACCTTGAACTCAGCAATCCTCCTGCCTCTGCCTCCCAAGGGCTAGGATTATAGGTGTGAGCCACCATGCCTGGCTATTTATATTATTTTTATACTTTAAATTGATAGGCAAATATAATTTAACATAGGTTGATGAATTCTTTGTCAGAAAGTAATAGCTACTACATCATAATATCAGACTTTTTAAACTGAAACAGAAAAATGCATTTTATGTGATGAACAACTGACACAGATGGTATACTACTGTAACCTGCAACATAGATACTGTATAAGAAACCGAATTAGAAAAAACTTCCTGCCAAAATGATAAAACACAGGGTAGATCCATGACTTTAATAAGTACTGGGTTGAAGTAAGGAGGGGAAGAGTTGATATGAAATGCTTGTTATCATTAAAAGAAAAATTTACCATATCAAAATGATATAGAAAAAATAATTTGCTAATGTTTTCAACCTGAAATTGAGAATTTAAGAATACATAAGGCTGGAAGGAAAAGAAGTGAAAAATTTAGACATTAAAAGGAGTCCTCATATAATAAACATTGTCATCATATTCAACTCTCAATTCATGCCCAACCACCCACACTAACAGGTATGTGAAAATATAATTATTTCTCATCAGTGAAACAAAAGATGTTTAAAAACCCTTTTTAAGTATTAGGCCAGTTTAAAAGTTACAGTTTCAGAAATATGAGGTATTCCTAGCAGTCACTGATCTGATTTTCTCTGTAGAACAAAATTTCTCCACAGTATGATATGCAAATGATGGTTTTGCTTCCTTCAAATAACTGCTGAAAGGAGCTCATGCGTCTATGGACAGTCATCTCACTGTTCAGTATCTCTCCCTACAAAGTATGTCTAGAGCTGCAGCTATATTTTCTTGTTTTTGTTTTCTCACTACATAAAAGTTTTTTATATTATTTAGAAGGAGGTATTACATCTCCATTTTGTTAATAAGGAAAAATTTTCAAATACCATTTCCAGAATCCCATCATCTTGGTCATCTTTTATATAGTTTAGTATTTGCTATTCTACATAACATAGTATTCAAAATAACATTCCAAGTAGGGCTCAGCTAGAACACAAAACTACTGCACATTTTTTATGAGGACGGTCCCTCCTAGACAATATATAAATCTAACAGCAATTACTGCTATGTTTTTGTCAGTTGTCCACTCACTTCACACTGAGCTTGCTATCAGGTGAAATCCCCACAAACTCCTCCTAGGCTTTTCATTATAAGTTTGTAGAGAACTATTTTCCAAGCTAACTATAAAGTTCTAAATTTAAATACAATTGAAGTGTGTGCCAAAGGAGATATATTTGGCATAAAATTATCACTATACTTTAAAGAATGTAGTATGTAATACTACATCATCTTTTTCTCACAGGATGTTTCGGTTATTTGTTAGCTTTTTTAAAAAACAGCGTGTGGGGCCGGAGGGTTAGCTCAGTGGTTCTGGTGCCCACCTCGCAAGCGCAAGGTCCTGAGTTCGATCCCTGGTAACCACATATAATGCTGGGCGTGGAGACTCACGCCCACCAGCAATCAACCAGCAATCAACCCCACATACCATAGTGCCGGGTGTGGTGGGTCACGCCTGTAATCCCAGAACTTGGGAGGCAGAGACAGGAGTATTGCTGAGTTTGAGGGCTACATAGTGAGCTCAGAGCTAGCCTGAACTACAAAGCGAGACGCTGTCTCAAAAACAAAACAAAACAAAACAAAACAAAAAAAACAACCAGCATGTGGAAGTTAAGAGGGACTACATAGCTACCATGTAAAAAGTTAACATCTACATGGGTAGTTAAAATGTAGCTTAATCTTAAAGCTAGATCCTAGTTAATTTAGTCTTAGTATTTAAACAAATATAAAAGGCAACAGTGCATTAAAAAGAACAGGTAAGTATACAGAGTAATAGTTAGATTTATTTTCTACCTACATAAAATGACCTCTCGCCCTTTTAGAAATATCAGCTGATACCTCTACCTACACACACTTCAGTTCTTAAAACCTGTGTAAACTAAAGCTGATTAAACTTAATAATCAAAGGCCATTTTATAGGAACAATTTATCACCTATGGTGAATATTTTTCTTTACATTACTTCACTAAGTTACAGAAAAATTCTCAGTAAGTTGCTAACATTTACTTCCACTTGCCCCTAAAATACAGGGTTATAGTCTATGGGACCAGCAAGTGTTAAATACAGCTTTGCAACTTACTAACTCCAAGATTTTAGGCCAAGTTAGTAGGCTTTGAACTTATATTTCTAGTTTTCCTTGTCTGCACAATGGATATACTAATATTCATTTTGTAGGCATCCTGGAGATATTAAATCAGTTAAAGCACATCAAGTGGTACACCTCATGCCTGGTACAGAAGCAGAGTTCCAATCGTAACCATGCTGAACAGGAATTCCAGTTTTCACATTCTCAGTTTCAATAATTTATTTCAATAAGTTAACAAAAGAAGTAATATATCATCTTGCTGTTTCCTAAGTGCATATGCTTAAATGTATTCATTTTCCCTCAATTTGAAAATGTTCAATATATGAGGTATTACCTTTCTTCTTGTAAATAAAAATTATTTTCTTTCTAAGCTTATGAAATCTTCTCAATCATTTGTGATGGTTAAATGACTAAGGGAAGAAAAGGTACAAATTTAATCATTAGGTACTATAAATATGTACTAATAAAATGTAAAAAGATACCAAAGATTTTCTCAAAGAATAATAAGGGAGCCATACTTAATTCTACCATCTGAGGCAAAGAGCAATCATATAGCATGTATTGACTGATAAAATTTAGAAAGTTAAATATCTACAATGATGTAATGGTTCTACCTTTAGGTTTACTGGACTCTAAGAAAACTATGATTTAGTCACTTATAAATGTGCAACTGGAAATACCTGAGATGTTCAACAGAGGTTGGGAAAACTGATTATGTACTCCTTGGAGTAGTTTGCTAATCATCTTACATAAAAGAAAATAATAGATTTGTGATCATATTAAATACATCATCTTCTTGTCCAATAATGAAGTTATTCCCTTTTGCCATTCAGCCACAGCTGGACCAACAATGACAGTAAGTACAAGTCAGTAAAGTATGTCTGTATTAGAGACAAAATTAACTTGGGACTTTAAAATATTTAATATGTATCTAACTGAAAGGGCTTCAGATAAAATACTCAATTTATTTTATTGTAAATTCATCCATAAGTACTCCATCTCTGTGTACTATAAAACTGCCCTCTCCACAGAAATGTAAGTTGTGGACTAAAAAGGCCCCCTGGGCCAGAATGAAGAAACAGTGAGCCATCAGTGATGGTACCATACTGGATGCAATGTGTACAAAGGTATGAAGATGGAATGAAAAATCAAAAGGTCTGAGATATTTCATGGTACCCTGGTAGTTTATAACTGTCTTTGTTCAGAAAGGTATGATACAATAGTCAACCTTCCCGTGGATTATCTCTGAATAAAAGCATGACAGTCTTAAAAACTGCACTGAAGGAGGAAAATCCTATTAAGGGTTAAACACTGCTTTGTTTGAAATTGGCTTTGACAAGAATCTTGTTAAGCAGCAGGTGCATTGGCTGCAGGACTAACTGCAAAGCTTGATGTCAGAGCTGAAGTGAAGTTAGCTGTTTATGAAGGCTGATACAAGCCAAAGGATTTCATGAGCATGGTGGAAATGGTTTGCATTAACAAAAATACTGGGAACCTTTATAGCTTTCCAGCCAATGCTATTAGCTTGAAGGAGAATAGCTCTATCATAGTACATTTTAAAATTTGTGGATCCTCTATTAGACTTATTTTAAAGGGTCCTAATATAGAACTGCATTATATTAATAGCATTCTAATAGAAAAGAACATTTTAACAGAAAAAAAGGAAAATGAAATTAGCTTCAAGAAAAGGATGGTACAATGAAGCCATTTGGGTTTCCTTAAAAAGGAGCAATTTAGAAGGACATTTCACTACTAAATTCAATCAGTAGTAGCTGCTGCTACAATTCAGGGTAAACAAACATTACTTTCAGGAGATGAACAAGAAAGGCTACTCCTTCCAAAGCCTTAATGGAAAGCTAAAGAAATGGGAACCAACACTGATTAGGAACCCATGTGCCAGGCATTTCAATCACCCAATGACCTGTCTACTGAGCAGTTTCTGTCTTTCTCACAATGGTCCTGTGATGCAACATGTTTTCATCGCTACCTTTCAGAAGAGAAAACTTAACTGAGGCTAAATTTCATGCTCTTGATTGATCATGTTAAACTTCCATAAGGTTTACACAAATAAACAATGTTTTTCATGCCACATTTTAAATGCATAATGAAAATAGTAAGATACAGTGGATATGGATTTAAAAGCTATAGTTCTTACTATAAATACAAAGTATTTACAGTACTTCCTTTTCTGAATATCTTCCCCATTAGCAAGCAGCTACTATACTTAAATTAATTAACATTCAACAACTTAGAACTAATCTCGTGTACAAAAATATAAATGTCCAGTAAAGTGAGGTATTATTATTAGTTCCCAAATGTAAATTTTCATGCTATATAATGACATATACAACATCAAGTTTTTCTTTTCTTGGTTTAGTAAAGCTATTTGATTATTTTATGTTAGTGAATTACAGAAATGACCTAACACACAAAATCAAACTAGCTCCTACTTCACAAAATGATTTTATAATTTATTGGTATCAACAACCAGTGTGATAGCATAGGAAGATTACAAATCTTGGTCAAGTAGTTCATTTTCCTCCAGTGAAGAAAAGAACTTAAAGGTTGTCTTTTTCATTGAGACAAACCTTACCAGCTTATTAAATATAGGAAACATATTTTAAAAAATCTTTCCAGGTTAAAGCTTTTCCCTTCCCTGGTATGTATAGCCATGGAGCTTAATTAACCACCCAAAAGGGATGCCTACAGAGAAACTCTAATCAAGCAGCAAAATTCACCAACACAAATATTTTCACAATAAATTCCTCCCAGAAACTACTGCATTCCCAGATATTTATCCCAGAGCTGGCTGAGCATCTTTGCTCTGCATGTCCCTCTGCCACACACAGCCACCAACTATGGACAGAATCCACTAAAGCTGTGCGTCAAAATAAACTTCCCTTCCTTTAAGTTGTTAAGTGTTGAATATTTTGTTCCAGTGACAAAAAAGTGACTAATATACTATGAAATTCATGGATAGGTTAACATATTAAACCATATGAAATTACATAGTTTAAAAATGAATTTCATAGTTTATTTTCTACTACACTGCCTCCAAAGGAACAAGTTAGCTAGTGTCACAATTTTTAAACACTGGAATCTCTCACAAGTTCATGAGTACATGAGTGTGTACACATACGCACACACAGAGTCACACACACAAAGTGTCTCAGATTGCTCAGTTATCTAACATGTTTAAATATTAAACATATTAATATCTGACATAAATATGAGCTCAAGAAGTCTTGAAATTTTGTGAACATCCCTACAGTTATATTTACATTACCAGTGAGAGCATAAAACCTGCTTCACAGGACACTTTCTAATACCAAGTTTTGTTGATGCCCTAGGGCCGTAACTAGTCATTACTAGATAGCTTTTCAAATACCAAGTTTCTGATAATCTCTACTGAAAGGGGTTGATTAAATATTAGAGCTTGTGCTTAATAAATACAAAAAAGTCTCATTTGTATATGAAATACTTTCTCTTTGAATGACTAAAAACTAAATTAGAATAGTTATTTTTTATTTTGCTTGCACTTTTTCCAAATTCAATAAGATTATAAAATAGTAAAATGTTTATAAAACTGAATTTCTCCACGTAAGGGTTGGTTGCACATAACTTTGCTATTTTAAAGCAACCACTATACTGAATATATTTGATTTAGGGCTATGAATGCTTTTTATTCATTTGTTTAATTTCCCCTATATTAGTTTTCATAATGTTCTTTTATCAAGCTATATTCTATTTAAATTAGGTGATAATTTATCATTTTCTTATTTTTAGATATTTAGGTAGCTTCTAGTTGTTTACTATTATAATATTTAGCTCCAATGATATATCTCAATGATTAGCTTTTGCCTTTACTATTTTAGGAGATATTGCCTGCAGTTATTGGATCCAAATTTATGAACAGTTTTAGTCTTGAAAAAAAAATCAAAAGGCTCACACCAATTTACATTGCTATTAGCAATGGGTAAGAGTGCCTACATCACTTCATCCTTGCCAGCATGTCACTGTTTAATTTTTTCCATTAGTTGATAACTTTAAATGTACTTAATGTTTCAATTGCATTTGATTACTACCAGAGTTCAATTATTTCTCTCTAATTTTTAGTTATAAAAGATGACATTGCTACTTCAGCAAGAAACCATACTGAACGTAAGTCAATGGTTCAAGGCTAATAAAATAAAATAAAATCTTCAAAAAATAATCTAATCATGACATGAGTAACTGTTATTGTGCTGCATGGTGATTAGGCATTAATGGCAAGCAGTGCACATTAGGTGGCTGTTACTACTATTATTTACCCATAGGCAGACTAGGCATCCTTCCACAGTAGAGGGGATCTGGATGAGTAGAGCCATAGCCCTCCTAAGGAGCCCTTGATGTGAAGTCAGCTGTGATCCAGAAGGGAATTCCTTCTCAGTTCCTCGCACTCTCTATAAACTGAGCATCCAGGATTAGGTACTGTAAAAGTTTGGCTCAGGACAGGCCAGCACTTACTTTACTGAGAAGATGACACCATGTCGATCTGACCCAAAGAACTGAACAAAGAAATAGCCAGGAAACACCTTCTCTCTTTTTTATGATAAACACACTTCAGGTTAAGGTTCTAGTTTTCCACTGAGCCATCTGAAGAACTTTTAACTGGGAACTACTGCCTTCACTTTTCCCAGAGAAAGGAAAGGACAAGACGCCCATTTATATTCCAGTTTCCTCAGCCAAGCTTACTAATAAAGGACTGAGATGGGAAACAGGACTAAATTATCTCCTTTGGTCAAAATCTTTTTCCCCAAACTGTCTGAATTTTCACGCTTTATTCATTCTTTGATCTTTTAAGCACGTAATTCTTGGAAGATTAAAGAAGGATGAAGAGTGGGAAGGGTATGAAGGGATAATATTAACCCATACTCTACCATGAAGATTAATTTAATCAACCTGGTTTACATTCTTATAACACTTAACTCTGAAGCACCCAGTGAATAATAATAGTTACAGTATAGAGAGGACACAGGGGGAAGTAAAAGGAGTTAAGTCATTCTGGATTGTTTTAAAAATAAATGCATAGCTAAAAATACCAGACTACAGAAGAAGAGGGGAGGACTCTAAGCATACAGTAATAAAATAATTTATGTTTCTATACATGTTGGGACCTTACAAAGCATATTTACATAGATTATTTAATCCTCTCAACAACCTGTACTGAAACTGAGACCCAGAGATGTTAAGTAACTTACCCAAAGTCACATAGGTAGTAAGTGGCAGAGCCGGGACTCGAACCCAGGTCTTCTTATTCTTCCTGTGCATTTCCAGCTCCCCTGGAGCTGAAGCAGGGGCAGAAAGGGAGGTGGAAGTAATTTGCCCAAGACCAACCTCACCCTCTCCACTTCTTTCAAAGGCCAATCAGAGCAGACATTTAACTCTCTTAGTGACCTTTCTCACCAAATCTTTTCAGGATGAAATGTACAGAATCTGAAAATGTTTCTCAGCCTTGGTTCCACGAACAACAATGAGTGCGCAACAAAGTCTGAAGTTATTTTTGGTTACACCCCGTTATTTATATGAAACTTACTGGAATTCAAAGAACATTAATTTTCATTTTAGAAAGTAAAAGTTTTATAGTTAAAATAATTTAAATCAGATTCCTTCAGTTTTTTCAGTTTCAGTTAAATCTTTCAATTACACCATTGTAAAAATTATTTTTGAAACTGTCAAAGAGCCAAGATACTAATCTAACTGCTACCTACTTTGGCTACTTTTAACCACTTTTCCTTACTGTCATTAAGGAACTGAAAGAAATTTATATATTCATGTTTTTCCATAACCAACTACAAGTATTTTCAACAAATAGGCATATAGCATCTTCTTGAGATATCTTCTAAATAATGTTTAAAATGCTTTTTAATGTAATCTTTTATAATTAAATTTTTACAACAAAATTTAGACATTCCAGGCTAAATCCCTTAATTCCTTAATTTTTCTGAAGTTATATATTTTAATTTCTAACTCTACTGATCTAAACACACGCTATGAGAAGTTTAATTTCCTTTTCTAATTTCCTAAGAGTACAACAACATGATTCACATAGACCATACATAAAACTTTCTTGTCATTTCTAGATCTTTCTATGATAAACCTCCACACATTTTAATTTGTAGATGTCTTTTTATAAGAACATCATCAATAAGCAAAGTAAGCATTTACAAAACTCAGGGTAAACAGAAGACTACCCAGACACCATACATCTGTATCCAAGCTTTCTCCACTTCGAAGGATATACTACATAAGCACCTATACTGTCTAAATAGGTACAAGTTACACAACACCTTTAAGAGGAATAAGGTGGCAAACATAAGAGGATAAGACAGGAACAGTTTGGATAAGGAGGAAAAGGAGAGAAAAAGAGGGGGAACAAACAGGAAGAATGAAGAAGAGTTCAACTAAAAGAGCACAAATTTCAAGTAATGATACTTTCAAACTCTTAACATAGCTTACTTTCCCACTGCCTTAACACTTCAGTTTTAAAAATCTGATAAGCTCTAATATTTTTAGGCACTGATGATCAATTTCAGAGTTCTCTGTTAACAGTAATATTCATATTATCTGATCTTTTTTATGAGAAAAAATACACTGGGGTACTTTCTTTGCATTATTATAAACTTTTTAAGTCTGTTCAAGATAAAGTGCTCATTAAATGGTCCTAAATCATTTAATAAAAATAAATTTCATTATATAAAAATAATTATTATGCTTTTTAAAATTACATATCTGCAAATTTCAGAATTTGAACCATACAAACCCAGAATCAAACTGCCTTCTAATATCTTTTTTTTTTTTTTTTTGAGACGAAGTCTAGCTTTGTAGTTCAGGCTGGCCCTAAGCTCACTATGTTGCCCAGGATCACCTTGAACTCACAGCAATCTTCCTGTCTCTGCCTCCTGAGTGCTAGTATTACAGGCATGAGCCAGTACATCTGGCATTGTGATGTGGCACCAAGGATTGAACTCGGGACCTTGCACTTGCTAGACAGATGCTGGAACAACTGAGCTAAATCCCTGGCTCCTGCCTTCTAATATCTTTCTTTAAAAACTCTTAGTTGACTGTGACTAATGGGGTTGACCCTAATTTACTAGTCACACACAGGCTAAAACACATGATTAAAATGCCAATAAGTGGCTTTTAAAGTTAATAGGAGTTCTACAAAGTCAATGTTGGCCTCCCACCTTACTTCTTTCATAATATCCTATTCAGTTAATATGTGAAACAAAATGTGAATGGGGGGCTGGAGATTTAGCTCAGTGATTTCAGCACCTGCCTAGCAAGCACAAGGTCCTAAGTTCAATTCCCAATAACCACATACAACAGTATTGGGCGTGATGACTCACGCCTGTAACCCTAGTGCTCCAAAGGCAAAAGCAGGAGGATTGCTGAGTTTGAGGCTTGCCTGGGCTACATAGTGTGCTCAGGGCCACCCTGAACTACAAAGCAAGACACTGTCTCACGAAAAAAAAAATGAAACAAAATATGAATAGGAATCAGTAATAGTTCCCAGACCAGTATTATTTCAGTTTGTTGGTGACCCTTATCAATATGTTTTAGTTGGCTTCTGAAGGGAAGGAAGGGTATCTTCTACTTCTCTTGTACCCTTTTAATATTATACAGGACAACTCACTTTCATATACAGAGAACTCAAATTATGTTTGGTGAAAAATTCTCAGATTAAACTATCTGCTTCAGGTGTGATGTCTAGAAAGGATTCTTCAATAATACAGATGATAATCACTATATCAATTATTTAGCAAATAATTACAGACTTCCTTTTATTGTTTCAGCTACTAACCCACTTCAGATCCTAACTTAAAATTTTGATGGCATCAACCTCTAAACTAGAGGGTACAGTATGTACAGTACACACCTCTTGGTTATTTATATAGTTCCTTTATACTTCTACTTGCTAATATGCAATAGTAAATTCTGCCTTAAAACTAAAGTCTCCTGAAGGAGGAGATTCTTGAAATAACATTTTCCCCTCCATATCTTTCAAGTGAACTCTAGATTAGACCTGATTCTGAGGTCATGTGATTTAACAAATAGAACCAGGAACAGGAGATAAAGAGCAATTAAGTGTAAGAATGTTTGTTTTCCAAGAGAGTTTGAGTAACAAGATTTTACCTAATTGTAAGAATAATATTGAAAAAGCTTGAGAGAAAATATATTAGCCTATTACTAAAGGACCATACACATGCAGGCATGGCAGCACATGTCTCTAATCCCAGCTCTTAGAGAAGGGTTAGGGCAGAAGGTTAAATGGCTGCTGTGCTACATAGCAAGATCCTGTCCAAAACAATAGTAACAAACAAACAAAAAAAACTAAAACTAACACAAATATTGACATAAATTTTAGACCTTTAGGAATCCTCCTCTTCATTTAAGAATCACCACATGCCCAAAGAAGTGATGAAAATATCTTACTATTAGAACATATCAACATCAAGTGGGTATTAGGTGAGAACTGCAGAAAGATGACAATATTACAAAGATGCAATGGGAATCTTCATAAATGGCAATTTCTGAAAAACTAATATGCAACAATTTTCAGAATTAGGTAAAATTAAGATCAGGGAGTTGGTGTAATTACATGTAAAACAAAATCCTACTTTGTTTTGTTCAATAAAGTTTCACAGCATAGAGGAACATGAAACTTCCAGATTCTATTTTGTGCTCTATTCACAGAAAGTAAAAAGTCTTGCAATGTTGTTTGAGAAAAAAACTTAGTTTTTATATATCAGTCACCATTTATAAAAGTACACACTATTAGGTGTTTGGAAAACTAAAACAATATATTTTAAAGATAACTCTTTCCTCATTTTGCAGGAATGGGAAATTTGGGAACAAGTTAAGAAGGATGTTTTCTAAATACCTCTTGTAGGCTGTTTAAGAGTCCATTGGGAATGGAGTTTCAAGTAAGTTTGTAGAGTGCTATATACAGTACTAACTCTGTCCCCTGGGGATTTACATTGCATATTAGCTTGTTACTTACTCAAAGGAATCTTGTAATCAAAAATGTACTAATTCTTTAATCTGGCATTTTCCAAATTTGCTTAACCATGAAGCAGAATTCATGTTCTCAGATACTCTGAAACTAGGTGGATAAGCATCTAGAAAAATAAGCTGCTTACCTAGATCTTCTTTATTATGTTTACTATGTAAATTATACAGTTTATGTTTAAAGCAAATAAAACGTACTCACTGTTGCCGTACTTCCTTTCCCTTCAGAATGGAGTTCTCAGCAAGGCCACTAAGGCAGTTATTTCAAGCCAAGGTGTAAAATCTTGCTAGTGGTTCCCAAGGTTAATGGAACTGAAAACTGTACAACACTGAAGTATTTCTCACAAGGAAACAAGTTTCCTCTCTTTTTTTTACTAGAAGTATGATGATTATTTCTATCATAAATTATTCTATAAGAAACACCACCTTGCTACTGCATATACAGATGAAAAAGATGTGAGTAATAGATGAAGAAGATATAAAACACACCTACTCCAGGCAAATGTTATTTTTTTTAAAAAGGCTGAAAATACTAATTATGGTAGACTGGGGACTTAGCTCAGTGGTAAGAGTACACGCCTTTTAGCATACATGACACATTGAGCTCAATTCATAATGCAAAAGGCTAAATGAACTGTTTAACTCTGCTTATACTACAAAAGAAAATAAGTATTGCCTAAATGGTAACTTTGAAAGTTTCCTAAGGTAAGGATGGTAGAAGAAAATATATTTCAGTGACCTTAATCAAATTACATTTTAGTAGAGAAATTTAATATACTTCATATAATGACAAATTATATGCAATAATTTAACAACTTATCTCCAAGAATGAGAAGGCTTTTGGACTATGATCAAAAAGGTAATTATAATTTTTACTAAATACTTATTGGCACAGGCCTATTGTTACATAATTCCAATCTTTCTTTGAAGTTAATGGTTTCTATAACAATTGTCCTTTCTAAATATCTACTATAATCTTTGATATCAAATGCAAATGATGTAGTCTAATTTTATCACTATTCCATTAAAATTGCTAACATGACCTTGTTCTAATACATTTAAAATTCATTTTTAATTGATTAACTTATATATATCCCAACTCTCTATCTCCCATCAAATTAAACAGGTTCAGTGTTTTTTCCCTGTTTTATGCTTCAATAGTTTTATTAGTGTAAGAATCATTTATGATTTTCACAACTGTTATTTCACTTTGGTATAAGTTTCACATGTGCTTCCCAGCATGCCATTATTAAAAAACAAAAACAAAACTTGGTGGTGTTATTTCAAAACTAGAACTTGACATCAAAGTGTGATTTTTTTTAAAGTATGCTAACAGGGAAGATATATTCATCATAATTATTAGAAAAAAACAGAACTTAAATCCTTCTAAAAGATTTTTACTTTTAATTTTTTTTCTATCTCAAACTAACAAGATAAAATAAACACTTAAATAAGGCTTTTTAAACACACAAAGTGCATTGTATACCTTTTTCCACAATACCTTTATCTTCAAACTAGGACAGAGTAAAATAAAGACATATATTTTTATTATTCAGGGTGTAAGTGGACTTTCTCTACTAGCATTCATTTTAAAGTTCAAGAGGTAAGAATAAAGATTCTAGTGAGATATTTAAACATGTTTCAAATAACAGAATTTATAGCTTTCTTACCTTTGTGCAGAGGGCATAGATGCCTTTATGTTTGGGGGATTTACATATATAACTCACACCAAACAATGCCTGCCACCTAGCAGATGCCCAAGGAATATCTTTTGAATAAATACTGTACAGAAAAACACTTAAGATAATCATCTAAAAGACAATGATAATCCACTGCCACTTTCCAAAATTACTGCCCAAGATCATATGTACGGTAAAGTCTTAAAACTAACCATTGTACACACAATCATAATTTCTCTAGTTGGAACAACTGCTGAACAGTGGTCATGTCCTGTCAGCAAGAAACAGATACTATAAACTTTTAAACTAATATGTTCTAAACCATTTACTGGGATCTAAGTCTCAAAAGCATCCAGGTTCTGAATCCATTTCAGAACTTTCCAAGTTCTGGAAAGTCAGAACTTGACAGTTTATCTATCCAGATTTAGAAGAGTAATTCAGAAGCAATAGCAACCAAAAAGCACAAAAAAGGTTTGCATAAGCAGCAGTGCCAAGATTTGTACAATGCTTCTAAATTGCCACTGGCATCTTTTTACTAGTTTCCTGGTGTTAGTTTTATACTAAAAGGAACAATCTTGGAAAAGGCCTAAAAGAAACCCAAACAGTAGGTTTTCATTGTCCCAAGTGTTTTTTCATACAGCAGTGCGAAATACAATGCTTTCCCCATTTATAATTTTATAAGTAATATGAGACTCCATAATACTTCATTTGATTTACTTAAATAAGGAAAACCCTATAACATTCAAAGAACCATCATTTAAAAAAGAAAATCAGAAAGCTAGAGCCTTTATCTACTTCATACTGAGCTATACATCTCAGATAATGTGTGATAATTAGAAAGTTCACTATAATAATGACATTAATATAGAATATTCTACTATAATCAAATGAAACAGTGAAATATTGGTAGATTATAACAAAAATAATCAAGGATAACATCAAAAATGTTAGTGAGTAATTTTAGAGGAAAAAAGTAATCGTAATCAAAACATATTTTAGCCATCTAAAAATATTATCCCTATGTATGTTCTGGAAGTAAAATGTATATTCAGATGGAAAAGGGAAATAAATATTTGGACTACATACAGATGGAAGGCAAAGAATTCCTAAACCTTATGAGAAAAAAATTAACACTTAGATTTAAAGTATTAACTTGATTTTTTATTTTCATTTTCATACAACAAACCATTATTCATTGGGTCTCTTGATATTTCATGCTTTTCATTTAATGATTTACCCTTGTTTTGAAAACAATACAAGCAACTGATTTCAATAAAGGTTTTTGGTTTTTATGCAGGTATATTTTGAATGGTTTTTTTCTGCAAACTATTTTTTAAAATCTTTACTAAATGATTATTGGTACATTTGAGAAAACTTGAGTGGTTTTCCAAACTCTTGTACCAATAGTAAACATCAACCTTAATAAAAGATATGGCATTATTTCACAATAAAAAATACTAATGTACATATGTAGTGTAAGAGTTAAAAAATTAGAAATTTTACAATTGATAGTGTAAATGAGTAACTGTGCAAAGGCCTCTAACAACTTCCTCTGCACCTTTGTAGCCCTTTGATTCTTCTAGTATGACTATCTGTTAAAGAGTTGTGTTTCAATAGTACAGTGAATATTTAGAATTTCATAATTATGAAATCTTTGAATAATTTAATTTAAACCTTGATACAAATAGTACCTGGTTACAAAACAAAAAGTGCTTATAGATTACAACATTAATACTCTGAGACTAAGAGAATTCCACACTAATACTACATTACATGTACTGCAAATGATACAGATTATATTATCAGACAGGCCTTCTATGTTTATATATACACATATATACACAGATAGCTATTTTTTAAATGGAGATAGATGAAAGCAATTACAGCCACTACATTTCAAGAAGATGTTTCTCTCAACTAGGTTAATCATTCATGGAGATAAATAAGAAAGAGAAACCATTTCCTCAATCATAAAATATAGGATCCAAAAATGTCTGTTATATTACTTTATGCCAAATTATAAAAAAGCAAGAATTATTTGATTATCTATAAATAGGAGAAAAGAAATACTAAAGTTTCCAAAAGATTTAGTGATTCTTTCCTATTCCCTTCTGAAAAATATTGTAAGCAGAAAAATGAATTTTAAAAATACCAAAATCAAGCTCAGTAGTCACAAAATAGGTAGGAAGAATATGAAGTGTTGTCATTGAGAACAGAATCATTACATGGGCCAGGGCATCTGGTAAAATGTGCTATCTGGCTACATTTACACAGCCCTATAAAATCAAGGATAAAGCAATGGGGACTACTAGGGGAAGGGAAAGGGTGAAGAAGTCCATAAATGTAGACAGAAAATTATCACTTCAGAACCAAACGCTCCTGAATGGAAGAGAAACAGTGCAGTATAAAAAAATGTGCTCATCAGTTATGGGTACCCTGGGCAGCAAAAGGAAAGAAAGAAGAATCAACGTAAGAAAACTATATTTGTATAAGGAAAGTGGAATAAAATTAATCTCTTACAAAGTCTTCTAAAAAATAAAAACATGTAAATAATGTAAAATTCCTACTTTGACTCTTTTGTTGTTATAGTTAAAAACACTTGGGAGCATATAACAAGTAGTAAACCAGAACTCAATTTCTGAAATAGAGATTCAATAAATAATTACTTTAACTATCAAAATAAGATTTAAATGTATTAATGGAAAAAAGGGAATGAAAATTTCCATGATGAGAATCAGAAGAGTAAAATAGTTAAGTTTCTTTAGAAAAGAATGATATGTTAGATATTAATAGTTCAGTCTTTTAGAAAAAAGTTAAATTTTATGGAATACGAGGGAAGGATCTAATTAAATGCATAAGCCAATGACGATATTTTCTTATAAAATATAAATGATACATTATTAAGAAAATAATAGTTTTCTAATATAAAAAGGCAGAAATAAAGATTGATAACTTCAAACTTAATTACTTCTATTGAGTTTTATGCTGTTATTTTATTTATAGTTGTGGGTAACAGCACTAGTGAACACATGATAAAATAATTTCTAAGACCAAAATTAAAATCACTTCATGAAAAGACAATGTTTGCTGCAATAAGGAAGGCTACTGCCAGTGTGGTATAATTTTCTGGTTTATTTTGACATTTTAGGAAAATAGCAACAAATTATAATAAATAAGTTTTCTAAAAGCTACTTTGCAGCCCTTTAATTTTTCTAGCACAATTTATCAGTTAGAGTTACCTTCTTATTGGTACATAAATTGAATAAATGAAAAAAATAACAACTTTATGAAATTAATTACAATATATTTTGTTCCCTTGTTTCTGTCATAACATGGCTGAAAATTTATCTATAGTCATAGGAGCCCTACATAAAATGGATGCTATAAGGAAGCAAGTTCTATATTATATCATCAATATTAACACATAGTTTTGGCAAACATTTGGCAAAATAACTAACCAAATAATTATTAATCAGAGATATTTATAGTACTATGTATGTGTTTATATATGTACATATACATATATATAAAGATATGGTGTTGTAAATGAAATATGAATTCATATAGAATTTAAAGTGCTCTTAATTTTACATGTAACTAAAATAAAAAACATATATCAAATAAAAACAATAAAAATACATGGTATCTCCCAAATTTATATTTGATAACTGCTGGATGTAATTTAATCAAATTTAAAATAACAGTTTGGAAAAAGATAAAATATTTATAAAAACAAATGTCACATAAACAAATTTTTGGCAAACATGTAATTAGGGGGCTTATTTCCAAAGCAGAATACAACACATTTTAGTATATGTGCTGCCGAAGCGAGCACAATACAACACATTATACAAGGAAAGTAATTAAATCCACTCATTTTTATTTTATCTCAGTATAAGTATTAAAGTAAAATTTTATGTTAGGGTGGCCAATTTTAAGCAAATTCAAAATGATTTTTCACTTGCAAATTTTGTATGGCTATCATTAATCTTTTAGAGCTATATATCTTCTTCAAAATAGCTTAGGCCTTTGTACAGAATTTGGATCACATACCCATGCCTCTGTCTGAATGGGCTTGATATTGCTTAATAGCACCTCTTCATAGTTTCCATAATCAATAAATTTAACAACTGCAGTCATACCGGAAGAATGGAGAGCTTCAACTTCTGCTCGGTAAAACTGAGGAGACAAAAAAGAATTTTAAATATCATAGTCCATGTTGTATACCAAAGGCAAGGTTTGACGGAAATTCAAAATTCTTGAAGTAAACTGTAACAATGTGTAATATTCTTAAAAAAGTAAACTTATCTTTTGGTAACTCTTTGACTAAGATTGTTATTTCTTACTAAAAAAAAAACACAAATAAGTAACAAGAAAGGCCATTGCTTCAGTCACCATAGATGGTTGTTATGAAGTGTGGACACTGGACAAGGACTAAGCACATTATTTCAATCTTGGATTTCCAGGATTAGAGACCCTGATAAGAAACTTTCATTTTACCCAGTGATACTTGGTTCAAGGATGACTCACTTTAACAAACCTGTAACAAACTGATTCTATAATAACTAAATTTAAAACCTTATAAACTAACAGTAGATCATTGTTAGAATACTTCTCCAATATAGGTCAATTTATTCACAACCCAGATTACAGGCCTGAATGTGGTTTAGTGAATGTGAACTGGAAACAAAAAACAGTTTGTTTTGAAAGCAAATTTTCTTCACATTGTAGATGACCAATTGTAACAGTACTCAACAGTATTTATTAATAAGCTCACCAGAATGAGAAAATGCTAAAGGTTAAAAAAATCATATTCTTCATATTCTCCTACAAATAAGTTACCCTAATATATCACAAAGTTGGGTTTTTATCTAACATAACAGTATCTACTCAACAGTATTTGTTAATAAGCATACCAGAATCAAGAAATGCTAAAGGTAAAAACAAAAATCATATTCTT